>JAXCGZ010011321.1:20000-52500 GCA_037179515.1 Halocaridina rubra
ATCCAAGCCAGCTCAATTCTGCGCAGGTTCAAGCCCGGATCAATGCCTGCAAAACTCAGAGCCACATACTAAATCTAGTCGCCACGATGCTAGAGAGACAGTGACCCTGTATAAGCCGGGGAAAAGCTCACGATTAAGTTATATTATTATTATTATTATTATTATTATTATTATTATTATTATTATTATTATTATTATTATTATTATTATTATTATTATTATTATCATTATTATTATTATTATTATTATTATTATTATTATTATTATTATTATTATTATTATTATTATTATTATTATTATTATTATTATTATTATTATTACTATTATTATTATTATCATTATTATTATTATTATCATTATTATTATTATTATTATTATTATTATTATTATTATTATTATTATTATTATTATTATTATTGTTATTATTATTATTATTAATATTAATATTATTATTATTATTATTATTATCATTATCATTATCATTATTTTTATTGTTATTGTTATTATTATTATTATTATTATTATTATTATTATTATTATTATTATTATTATTATTATTATTATTATTATTATTATTATTATTATTATCATTATTATTATTATTATTATTATTATTATTATTATTATTATTATTATTATTATTATTATTGTTTTTATTATTATTATTATTATTTTATGGCGTTTATAAAACTTCCAGTAAAATCCAATCTTCCTCAACTGTATTAAAAAAAACCACATATACACACAATATGCGCGTTAGTGGTGGAAGGGTAAAGGGGAGGGGGTGAGCATACACACACACGCACACACTCGATGTGAGTTGGTGGTGGAAGGGAGAAAGGTGGGGGAGAAGGGGGTCATTAAAAGCAACATGAGTAACGTAGCGTGAATATTGTTCAATGACCTTAGTGGCGCCTATCCCCAACTTTCCGGATTATTTCCTTCATTTTTGGAAACAATGAAAGTTTTAGTGCTTAACTTCACAACGGACACTGCCATTGATTTTTTCTTTTTATCTTATTTTTATTATGTTGTTATTTTATTACATTTCCTTATCAATTTTTATTTTTTTAAAGATGCAGGATTGAGGATACGTCGATTACTTTTTATTTATCGTATTTTATATACATCTGTATGTATCTATGCATGTATGTATGTATGTACGTATGTATGTATGTATGTATGTATGTATGTATGTATGTATGTATGTATGTGATTACCTAATTGTGTTTACGGGAAAGAGCCCAAAGCTCATATCTTCCCGTCTCCTGATCGCTTCCAATTTATACTTAGTGATACTTATCATACCTGTTCTTAAAACTATGGATTGAGATAGCATTAACTACCTCCTCGCTTAGCGAATTCCAATTATCAACTACTCTTACACTGAAAAAGCATCTCCTTACATCCTGCAAAGAAGTTTTCTTACGAAGCTTCAAACTATGACCTCTAGTTCTAGAGCCAGCCATATCAAAATATCGATCCCTATCCACTCTATCATAACCATGAAGGAATTTAAAGACTGTCACCATATCCCCCCCTCAATCTTCTAGCTTCGAGTGATGGTCAGTCTAATTCCCTCAGCCTCTCATCATAACTGAGATTGCGTATTTCTGGCACCAGTTTCGTGGCATGTCTTTGAACTTTTTCAAGCTTAGCTATGTGCTTTTTCAAGTGTGGATTCCAAAAGGGGGTTGCATAATCGAGTTTTGGCCTCACATAGGTTACATAAATATTTCTGAACATTTCCTTGTCCATGTGCCTGAAGGCTACCCTTACATTTGATAAGTAAGTATGTATGTATGTATGTATGTATGTATGTATGTATGTATGTATGTATGTATGTATGTATGTATGTATGTATGTATGTATGTATGTATGTATGTATGTATGTATGTATGTATGTATGTATGTATGTATGTATGTATGTATGTATGTATGTATGTATGTATGTATGTATGCATATACGTACGTACGTACGTACGTACGTACGTATGTATGTATGTATGCATGTATGTATGTATGTATGTATGTATGTATGTATGTATGTATGTATGTATGTATGTATGTATGTATGTATGTATGCATGTATGTATGTATGTATGTATGTATGTACAAAAGGTTTTATCCGTCCCTGCTTAGAATACTGCTAACATATCTGGGGTGCTTCTTCTTATACTTATCTCCTTGATAGGGTTGAATTTAAGGCAATCAGACTCATTTATGATCCTTCTCATACTTGTAATCTGGATTCTATCTCTCTCCGCCGTAAGGTATCTTCCCTTTCTCTTTTCTATCCCTATTACTTCCATCGCTACTTTGATGAATAGGCGAGTTGCATCCCTCCCCAACTGCCGAGGCTGCGTAACACTCGCCAAGCGGCCTCATCTCACAGGTACTGTGTGGAGATCTGTAACTCCCGGATTGTTCGCTGCAGCGACTGCTTCTTCCCATTTACCTTCAGCTTCTGGAACTCTTCCTCCTTCTGTCTTTTCTAATTCTTTTGACCAGTCATCCTTCAAAAAGCGGATCTATCGTCATCTCAGGGCCTAATCCTCCATATTTCTAGGTCCTCTGTACTTTGACTGTTTTTTCTGTTTGTCGTTTTCCTTTGTATAACTTTACCTTATCTCTGCCTTGTCCTTAACCTTTTTCGTTTCCTTCGTCTTGGTGTTTTCTCGTGCCCGGACCTTTATTGATGAGGGCAGTTTTTGTCTGTCCCGATATCACACTCATAAAAAAGTATGTATGTATGTATGTATGTATGTATGTATGTATGTATGTATGTATGTATCTATGTATGTATGTATGTATGTATGTATGTATGTATGTATGTATGTATGTATGCATGTATGTATGTATGTATGTATGTATGTATGTATGTATGTATGTATGTATGTATGTATGTATGTATGTATGTATGTATGTATGTATGCATGCATTCATGCATGCATGCATGTATGTATGTATGTATGTATGTATGTATGTATGTATGTATGTATGTATGCATGTATGTATGTATGTATGTATGTATGTATGTATGTATGTATGTACACGCGTGCATCAAATATTTGCATGACTCAGAAGCCAAGGACTCATTCACACCCGTTGTAGCCGGGTGATATACTACATATCTACTCGTATAAAATCAATCAATATATCAGTCAATCTCTATTTCAAACAAACATACATAAAAACAATGAGATGAAATCTTGTAAGTCAACTAATCACATGTAGTAAATGAGTTACAATACGCCCCATAATTGATATTCACAAAAAAAAAGCTACAATTATGGTAAAATACCCATAAGAATGGCATAGAAATAGGAAGCTCTTCTATAAGTAATAATGAAATTACCATGAACAAGTTTTACAATCCAAAGAAGAGGCACTATGTCCTCTTATAGGTTGCACCCAGGGACACTCGTGTCTCTAAATTCATAATATCATACTTCCAAATATCTACATTAGAGTCACTTTTAAACACTCGTTTTACTGCTTCAGCAAAGTATCCACATTTTAGGAACAGTAAATCCCGTTTTATGGTGCTGCTAAGTAAATAATGAAGCCTGAAGTAAGGCTATGAGACCTTTAATAAGAAATTGCTGACATATGTCAGCAACGATATGGTTATTTGCATATGTAGGAATTCCTATTATTCGTTTAAGACGATTATTGAAGGTCACTTCAAATTATTTTAACACTGACCTTCTGAAAGTATCTTTCTAATTCCAAAGACACAAACCATGCATTGCCATACAATGCAATGTGAATAAGAATAAACGAACCTCAATGTTGCAATGTGAGGAGTTTTTTAGAACAGGAAAGGCACTTGAGTAAGATTTGTACAGTCGTAGTTCTACATCCTTTTAATCATGTAAAGTACTCTTAACAACATGTCCTACATATTTATAATGGTCAACTACTGCTAAAAAGTAATTCCCAAATTTGACATTAGGAGGCCTATTTTGTTGAGAAGTCCTGCTGAAAAACATACATTTATTTTTTCTTGTCAATTTTAAGTCTACGTTTACTGAAGAATATGCACATTGTGATACGAAGGACTCCAATTGACTCTGAATTACTAATCACAACAATGCCAGCTGCATATGGAGTACTATTCAATCTTGTCAAGTCTATGGTGCGGCCGAGGTTCATAGAGGCAATCTCACTAAATATTGAATCCATGTAAAATTTGAATAAAAAAGGGGATAGAATGCCCCCTGTCTTACTCTACGTTCCAATACAATGTCCCTGCTTGAGAAACCATTCCAAATAACATTTGCTGATTGATTTCCTAGGTAAGACATTAGTAAAAACACAACATCAAGTGGAACCACTGTCTCTAACAATTTCTCACCAAGTGAAAAGTAGTCAACTGTATCAAACGCTTCAGATAAATTAAAAAAAAAACATTGCAATTCCGGATTTTCTACTTTTCGAGTATTCATGAAATACTTCTTTTAAGAAAAAAAAAAAACATTAGTTATTGACAAACCAAGGATAAACTGAAACTGCCTGCCGTTAAAATGCATTTTCTCTGACAAACTATTATGCATATGAGTCTCAAAAATCTTAAGTAGGTTTGATAACTACATTACTGGTCGATCGTTGCTTAACTCTTGTTATACTACCTTTTCTGTCTTCGACATTCGGAATATTGGATGGTAGATAGCAATGACTAAAACAGCGATTAAGAAGTATGACAACATGGTCTATGTACTTATCTGAGGCATTCTTGAGAAATGAGGTGTGTACTTTTATCATGCCCCATACCAGAGCCTAGCTAGTGATGTTATCAGTTTTCTGGAGTGCGAGTGCCTCAATATCACAATATGCAGTAGTAGGCTTTGTAAGGAGGTGGCCGAGTAAAAAACAAGCACCCATTCACGTGAATCGGCTTTCAGGTGAAAGGGTGTGTGCAATGACTTATCCAACTCTCTTATAACTGGGATTATGGTAATCGCATAAGTATCTAAGTTTCAAGTTTTACAAACAATTATATACAGTCCATCAGACTATATCAGAATTGCATATCGTCATCGTTTACTAATACAAATACAAACTATATATCATGAAGAGGCTCATTCCATTTATTCAAGAGTGCTATTTCTGTAATAAAAAAAAAAGAAAAAATATCCCAGTGTCATATATAGCAATATATTGCTTCTAAATTGAACGACATTCAGCCTAGTAGACTGCAAGGGTATAAATCGTTTGCATCTCATCTGTCATGAAACTAAGATGTTTTTACTTTGAGTAGACTAACCAATATTTTTTTTCCACTCTCTCTCTCTCTCTCTCTCTCTCTCTCTCTCTCTCTCTCTCTCTCTCTCTCTCTCTCTCTCTCTCTCTATCTATCTATCTATCTATCTATCTATCTATCTATATATATGTCTATCTATCTATCTATCTATCTATCTATCTAATTATTTACCAATCTATCTATCTAATATTTATCTATTTTTCAATCTATGTTTCATGGATAATTACTAATTATTATACCACACAGACGAATTCTAACCTAACCTAACCTAACCTAGCCTACCCCTACTTACCCATGCCTTTCTACATTTTCAAGTTGTGACAATATAAGATATCTCATTAATATATATCTTGGATCATATTGTACAAATAATGTGCAAATGTGTGGTTTATGGTAGAACATTATTCTCGGCAGATCTGTTCTCGATAAGGGTAAAATGACCTCGAAGGTCTCAATAATAATAATAATAATAATAATAATAATAATAATAATAATAATAATAATAATAATAATAATAATAATAATAATAATAATAACAATAATAATAATAATAACCTGGTATAATCATTCGCCATCAAGCTCACCATATCTAACCCTAATATGCCGTCTACAATTAAAAATAAATGTCCAGTTGAACAGCTTCTTTGGTCTCTAATTATTCCATGACTAATGACGACACCGCAAAATTAATGTAATAAAAATTAAAGCATAATAACTCTCAAGTAATATTAATTATTAGTGTAATAATTGTAGACCGTAGCGCTGAATAAATCACAGAAGGATATTGATCTGAAGAGGGTAGTGGTGGACAGAAATCATGATTTAACTCAACGTAAATGGAAACAATGCATCGTTTTATGCACCGTTTTATGTGTCACAGGTAGTCCCCATTCGAATTAGAGGGGACACAGACATGTTGGAGCTGGGGAACAGGACTGGATGCTCTTGCTAACGCCCCGTGGTGGGATCGAACCAGTGGTTGTCGTTTCTCGACTCGAGCGATCGACCACTGAACTACCGTGGCTCAACGTCGCGTGTATATAAAAATAAATATATGAGACCATCTTTGAATTAATCTATATACTAAGGCCGAGACCCACCTTGTAAGGTGGTGGACGAGTCAAAGCAAATACCAATTCTAGGGGTCAGGTTGAAGCTTTTCAATCCCTTGTTCCTCACAATTTAGTCTATTTTTACGATTTGGAGACAGTATTCTTGATCTTCCACCCCAGGAGAATGAAAGAAGGAAATGGAAAGAGATAAAGAAATATCATGAACTATAGGAGGTAGAGGATGCTCAACTCCACACTTGGAGAAAACCCACCCACAGGCAACACATTAACGACAAAACTGAATCTAATATTAGATATTGGCTAACTTCTTCCCTGATAACAAAAAACACACACACTTTTAATTCTCGTCATTAAGCTGGAAATGTAGAACTTTCCTAATCGTATATTTAAAATAGTAATGTATCAGACATTTTGGCTTCACAGTCTTCAGCAAGTGTCTTTATGATTAAAAAAAAAGGGGTAGTAAATATTTGTTTATTTCTGAAAAGAAAATGGCAACATGTAATAATATGTACTTTATTATTGTGTGTATGTGTTGGGTGGCCACCGTAACTCATTAGTAGATCGCGCAAGTAGGGAAGTGACACAGCTGACCAATGCGGGTTCGATTCTGCCGCGAAGCGCTAGGAAGGGTATTCAGCCTTAATCCCGTAGCTATATCATGTCTGTGCCCACCCGCATTTGAATGGAGACTCATTGAAACAAAGAAAAGGGGTAGAAAATTCTCCATAATTATGAGAGTTATAAAAGACATTGCTCACTCGATTTCCACTGTACTTATCACTGTCTTTAATCTAATCTTTATGCTTTAACACAAGAGCTGTGGCACGTAAATATTTTACTTTACCTAAGCCTAAACGCGTGAAGAAACCTTTTCATCACAAACCTGATATATCTTATGATGTATTTCATAAGCTTGGTGACTTGACATGGGTCACAACACGAGGGACGCCACAACCCGTCCATCATGTCCTCAAAAACAGTCCTCGTGGAAAGAAGCCGCATCGAAACCAGTTGACTCTTCTATATTCATCAATTTACTTACGTAAGATTGTGTAAATGATTTTGATTATATGTTAGAGGAAATCTACTTAATTAATATAGGTAATGACAATATAATTAGCAATTATTATTATTATTATTATTATTATTATTATTATTATTATTATTATTATTATTATTATTATTATTATTATTATTATTATTATTATTATTACACTAATAATAATTATTTGTGTCAGATAGTACTTTAATTGCACTATCTGTAAGTTATTATAGGTAGCGAGGTCAGTAGTGGAGAGATATGCATCTTCTTTAAAGTTGTTTATTAGAGTATACTACTTATGTAATTCCTCAGAGTCCCATTCCTATGTAGTTCTTGTCACAATCTATTCCCGCCCCCAAAGGAGAGATTGCTAAGTTGTGGACGTGACTTCTGGCCCTGGCAAAGGCTGAACTCTGACTAACTGGGTTCTGTTGCCAGGCCTGGTGGCGGCGGGTATCGAGTGCGTCACTGCCATCTGGCAACTATAGGCATCTATGAAATGCCTTGTGAGGCTATAGGCATCTATGATATGCCATGCGATATTATTATTATCATTATTATTATTCTTATTATTATTATTATTATTATTATTGTTATTATTATTATTATTATTATTATTATTATAATTATTATAATTATTATTATTATTGTTATTATTATTATTATTATTATTATTATTATTATTATTATTATTATTATTATTATTATTATTATTATTATTATTATTATTATTATTATTATCATTATTATTATTATCATTATTATTATTATTATTATTATTATTATTATTATTATTATTATTATTATTATTATTATTATCATTATTATTATTATCATTATTATTATTATTATTATTATTATTATTATTATTATTATTATTATTATTATTATTATTATTATTATTATTATTATTATTATTATTATAATTATTTGAGCAACTGCTAAATGAAGATAATGAAAGACTTATTAGAAAGGATGGGAAAGTAAACATGGGATTGGTAATGGGGTTCTCTAGGGAAGAGGTGATGTGTGCCTTAAAGAAAATGAAAAATGGGAAGGCAACAGGACAAGACTTGATTCCTGTTGAAGTTTGGAAAGCCTTAGGAGAGGAAGGGGTAGACATCTTGTATGATCTTATGGCAAAAATCTCTGAACAGGAAAAGATACCAGAAGAGTGGCGGGAAAGTATATTAATACCTATTTTTAAAGGTAAAGGTGCTGTCCAAAAATGCAGCAATTATAGAGGCATTAAGCTAATGTCTCACACGCTGAAGATACCGGAGAAAATGATAGATGGCAGGCTAAGAGAAAAAGTGAGAATAGGGAAACTATTCTCAGATGGAATATTTTGATGGAGAACTTCAGAGAAAAGCAACGAGACTTGCACCTTGTTTTCATAGACTTGAAAAGGCCTATCACAGAGTGCCAAGACAGGAAATATGGAAATGTTTGAGGGAGAAGATGGTATCGGGAAAGTATGTTAGAATTATTCAGGAGATGAATAGGAATGTGTGTACCAGAGTGAGAAGCAGTGTTGGAGAGACAGATGGATTTAAGGTAGGAGTTGGATTACACAAGGGGTCGGCACATAGTCAATTCATCTTCAATGTGGTGATGGATGTAATGACCGAAGATGTGAGAGAAGCAGTGCCATGGTGCATATTATATGCAGATGACATTGTATTGTGTGCAGAGAGGAGGGAGGATTTGGAGGGGAAGTTGGAGGGATGGAGAGCAGCACTTGAGGAGAGAGGAATGAGGATAAACAGGTCAAAGCCCAAATATATGTGTGCCAACATTGCTGAGGATGGTGGACATAGCATAAGAATGGATGGGGAAGAAATAAAGAGAGTACAGAAGTTCAAGTACTTGGGGTCCATAGTAGAGGCTAGTGGAAGCATGGATCAAGAAGTGAGACATCGAATTCAAACAGGATGGAATAACTGGAGGTCTTCATCTGGTGTTCTCTGTGACAAGAAGGTACCACTGAGATTGAAGGGAAAGTTTCATTGGACCGTTGTAAGACCAGCTATGATATATGGGACAGAAACAGCAAGTATGAGGAAGACAGAGGAGAAAAGGATTGATGTAGCAGAAATGAGAATGTTGAGGTGGATGTCTGGAGTAAAAAGGAAGGATAGAATTAGGAATGAGTAAACAAACAAACAAACAAACAAACATTTATTTCCATTTTGTACAATGGTTATTCAACATTAATAGTAACTTATAAGTAGACATGTAATTAAATTAATAAATAAGAGGGTTAGACATATAGTTAAATTAAATGTAGCTTTCATAGAAAATAATAATGCTGTAATAAAAATGTTAACAATAATGTTAATAATAAAGTAGTAAGTATGCCACTAGATACAGGATCGTTATTATCGGTATCATTTCCATATTTGTTTCCTTACAATGAGAATAATTAGTTCTTAATGAGCAGCAACTATTTGTCCAATAGAAAACTATATAGTTTGCCTTTGAAAGCTGTGAAGGAGGATGCATTTTTAAGATGCTCTGGAATATTATTCCAGAGTGTTGGCCCTTTGATAGTGATCATCTTTGAACCTGCTTCTGTGTTTGTTCTGTGAATAAAGAGCTCACTGCTCTGTCTTGTGTTGGTTCCCCTTATATCCCTGACTGTTTTTAAGTCAAATAGCCAGCTAGGATAATGATGGTCCAAAATTTTGAATACAAAAACATAAATAGCATAAGCGACCTTATTTTCTGCCCGCAGTCACCCAAGTTTATTGAGAGATGGTGTGATGTGGTCATATTTTCTTATTCCTCCCAGGGCAACTCGAGCTGCAAATTAATAAGCTTCTGTATTCTGTTTATCTGAGTCTTAGTGGTAGCTCCCCAAACAGTTGTGCAGTAATTAATGTGACTTAGGGCTAGAGATTCAACAACAGTTATTCGAGTGGTAGTCTCAAAATTGTCTTTTATACGTGATAAGTACATTAATGTTCCTGTAACCTTTTTGCATACTTTATCTATGTGGGAATCAAACAACATGTGGTTATCAAAGTGAATTCCTAGGTTTTTGACTGTTTTGCTAGGTGTGATAATATTGTCGCAAAAATTAATTGTTGTGTTTTCTGGAATTTGTGCTATGTGGAACCTTGAACCAATAAATATGCACTGTGTTTTACTTTCGTTAATTAACAGCCCAATTTCTTGGAAATAGGTTTTAATTTTTGACAGAGCGTTTTCTGCTCTTAAAGTTAGCTCTGGGAGATTATTAATATCACCACTAAGAAGTAGTTGAGTGTCATCTGCATATTGTACGACTAGACAGTCAGAAATGAAAGAAGATAGATCATTTACGTAAATGGAGAAGAGGATAGGACCAAGTACTGATCCCTGTGGAACACCAAATGATACATTTTTTGGCACAGAGATAATGTTGTTAAGACGTATGGACTGTTTACGATTAGATAGATACTCGCTAAACCAGCTTGGATCAATATTTAAGTTAATACATTTACTTAAAAGAATTTCATGGTTTACACTGTCGAAGGCTTTTTATAAGTCTAATAATATAAGCAAAGATATTTTTTTCATATCTATATTATTATATATACTATTCGTAACTTTAAGCAGTGCAGTTTCCGTCGAGAGTTTTGGTCTGAAACCATGTTGGTTAATCGTTAGTAGTCTATTTGATTCTAAATATGACATAAGTTGGCATGCAACAATTTTTTCTAATATTTTAGAGAAAATGGGTAGCAGGGAAATGGGACGATAGTTTGTCACATCTTCTCTGTCCCCCTTTTTATGCAGAGATATTACATGTGATATTTTCCAAGAGTCAGGAAACTTTTTAGTAACAATGGAAGTGTTCATAATAGCTAGAATATAGGATGCAATCATGGGTAGAGCATCTTTGATGAACTGAAATGGTATGCCATCTGAACCATAACAGCCAGAGTTTCTTAGGCTCTTTATGGTAAGAATTAGGGTAGCACAATCGATAGGATTTATCTTGAAGTACTCTCTTGTGTTTTCATTGGAAGAATTGTCATTTAAGCAATTACTCATATTCACTGAGTTGATGTTTTCTTGAGTTTTTTCATATGTATTTTTGCCAACGTTAGCAAAATAGTTATTAAAGTTATCTGCTTTGTCTTTCAACTCCGTAATATTTTCATAACTTTCTGAGGTACTCTTTTCATTTGGTATCATGCTTCTTATCACTTTCCATGTTGCTGCTGTATCATGTCTAGAGTCATTAAATTGTTTTTTGTAAAAGTCTTTTTTACTTACACTGATGAGAGATCTGACACGTTTCTTTTCTGTTTTATAACGTTCTCGGAGAGTCATATCATATCTATTCATTTTTAGCTCTTTTTGTATTTGATTTTTGATTTGCATTGCCTCTTTGATGTCATTAGTTAGCCAGGGGGCTGAGGGGCAGGTTATTTTTCTTGTTACAATGGGTGCACAACTATCTAAGCATTCAAGGAAGACTTTTGTTAAAATCTCAACCTGCAAATCGACGTTATCTGTGTATTTAATTCTATTAAGTGCATTTGTGTTGTTGATTAATGTTTCACAAAAGATATCAGGGGAGTAAGTTTTTAGACACCGGAATGTCTTGAGGAGAGGCTTCCTTTTCGGCTTGTTTATGTTTAGCATAGCAATGTTCAGCTCGTGGTCTGCAATTGGGCAGGGAACTACGTCCCAATAGGGTATACTTTCCACTTTATTTGTTATTATCAGATCTATAAGAGTCCTAGAATTAGGGGTTATGCGGGTCGGTTTTGTCACTATTTGTGTTAACTTCACAGTGTTGATCACCCTTTTCATTTTGTTATCTGCTGAGAGCAAGTCATCATTAAAATCACCAAGTATGTATATGGGTTTATGACGCACACAGATATTTCTGAATGTTTCTAGCAGATGATTGAATGAACTGGTAGGTGCTTTAGGGTGACGGTAAGCACACCCTACAATGAAAGATGGAAGTTTCTGATACTGCACAGTGATCCATAAATCTTCGAGCTCCTCAGTTTTTTCTAAACCTGTGGTTATTTCTGATGCACTAAGATAATTTCTAACATAAATACAAACCCCACCCCCTCGGCCATGGTCATTGCGAAATATTTTAAACTCTGGGATATTCACATATTTATTTTCAGTTGTAGGAGGAAGCCAAGTTTCACTTACACAGAGGATGTCTATGTTGTAGTCTTTTGTTAGCATTATTATTTCCTCAAAATGAGCGAGCAGGGACTGAGCGTTCACATGTACTAATGTTACATTCTTACCATGTTTCATTGGGGTGGTATCCATAGTCATAGTTGTAGTTTCGACTGTGTGATTCTGCTGGGAATTCATCATTGTAGTGTGTTCTGGGGTTAGCCCATGGATCCTGGTGTCTGTACCTGCCGTTGGATGTATAACGCTGGTTTGAGTACGTGCCGTGGTATGATCGGGCCTTCCCAAAGTTTGTATGCCTAGGTGAGTGTCTAGGGTTGTAAGAGCCATCACTCCAGGAGAAGTCTCTTGTGCGTGGACGGCGATAAGAGAGGTTTGTATCGTGTCTCTTTCTGTAGTCTCGCGTATAGGGGATTGTTTCATTAGCTCTTTGCTGTTTATTTTGGCATGACTGTAGTTTGGGATATTTTGTAGAATACCCAGGTTGTGTCCATTGTTTGCCCCCACGAAATGGCTGGACAATTGTGCCTGTAGGCCATTGATTCAGTTTGTAAGGCACATATTCAAATCCTTTCGATATCGTTATTGCGAAGGAAACCCAGTTTGGTTTGCGAGAAAGCTCCTTAATCAAGACTTCTTCAGAAGGAATGCCTTGATTTGTCAATGTATTACGTATCTCTCTCTCAAAGGGGTTGCCAGGAATGCGAATATATATTTGAGCTGTAACCCTTGCACTTGCATTATTGGGCAACTGTGGCTGTGGGGGAGAGGACTTCGATGGAATGTTTAGAATAGAGACTGCTGCTATTTTGTCTTTTCTGTTTTCTTCATTATTTTGCAGCCTATTGCTGGGTTGGTTATTTGTGCTGGAAGGTGTAATTTGGTTGTCCTGGTTAGTGATAGTTGCTGTGTTGTTAGGAGTAGTGGAGATTGACTCTATATCTTCTTCGCTGTTTGCAACTCTTTACCAGGTTGGTTGTTTGTGCTGGAAGAATCTTGTTCTGGTTAGTGCCTGTTGTTGTATTGTTAGGAGTAGTGGGAAGGACGCTGTTGTTTCATCACTATTTTGTAACCTGTTACTGATTTGATTATTTATGCTAGATGGTGTATTCAGGTTGTCTTGATGACTATCACTTTTATCTGGATCTACCTCTTCTTCACTACCACTGTCACATTCGTCCCTCAATGCACTGAAGGAATTGTGAGTAGAGACAGAAAGCCTAGTTTGCAAAACCTGAGGGTTGTTGATAGAAGGGACATCATCGTTGTTAGGTGACAGCACTGAACTGAGAGGTGGAGATGTTTCTAATAGGAGTTCCAGCCTAGAATTATCTCTTTTAAGTAGGACAATGTCAGAGGATCGACAAAGGTAGTTGAATTATCAAAGAAAATATAGGGGGGAATGCTTAGATGTTATGGACACCTGTTAAGACGGGACGAACTTCATGTTGGAAGACATACGATGGAGATGGAAGTTCGGGGTAGAAGGAGGAGAGGAAGACCAAGAAAAAGATGGCGTGATTGTATAGGGGAAAACTTGCAATGGAAGGGTATTGATGAAAATGAAGCACATAACAAAAATAACTGGAGATGACTCATTCACAACTGTGACCTCATATAAAAATGGGTTAAAGCTGAGAAGAAGATTATTAGTCACCGTGGTTCAAGTGGTTGCGTCCGCGACTCTGAGGCGTCAGGTCGAGGGTTCGTGCCCCGTCACGGTCTGAGGTTAGCAAGGGCATGCACTCAGGGTAAGGATTACATCTGCCAAAACAAGTCCTTCGCAAGAAGGCAACCGTCCTAGCCCTTGGTAGAAATGGGAGTCCGTGACGTAAAACCGGAACAACAACAACAACAACAACAACATTATTATTATTATTATTATTATTATTATTATTATTATTATTATTATTATTATTATTATTATTATTATTGTTATCATTATCACCATTATTATTATTATCATTATCATTGTTATTATTACTATTATTATTATTATTATTATTATTATTATTATTATTATTATTATTATTATTATTATAATTATTATTGTTATTATTATTATTATTATCATTATTATTATTATTATTATTATTATTATTATTATTATTATTATTATTATTATTATTATTATTATTATTATTATTATTGTTATTATTATTATTATTATTATTATTATTATTATTATTATTATTATTATTATTATTATTATTATTATTATTATTATTATTATTATTATTATTAATATTATTATTATTATTATTATAATTTCACTATTCTAGTTTATGCGTTTTTCTTTACATTTTTGTTTATTTAGTGGCGCTGCTTTATATATATATATATATATATATATATATATATATATATATATATATATATATATATATATATATATATATATATACATATACATATATATATATATATATATATATATATATTATATATATATATATATATATATATATATATATATATATATATATATATATATATATATATATATATATATATATATACATTAGTCTGTAATTTGTTTTGGAGGAGTCACATAATTCAATTTGGAAAAGTTACATCTAAGAAATTGGGAGTTTTGCTTCGCTATCGTTATTACCTTTCACCTTCTCAGTTACTAAAAATCTAAAATGGTTTTAGTGATCCCTGCTTAGAATATTGCTCTCACATATGGGGTGCTGCTTCTTTACTAATTTCCTTGATAACGTTGAGTCTATGGTCATCAGACTCATTAGCGATCCTCCTCTTACTTTTAATCTCGATTCTCTTTCTCTCCGCCGGTAGGTATCATCTCTTTCTCTTCTCTATAGGTACTTATTCCATCGCTACTCTGATAAGATGATGAGTTGCTTCCCTCCCACGCGAAACAAACGCCATACGGCCTCATAGCACAGGTACTGTGGGGAGATTTGTAGCTCGCGGATTGGTCGGTAATATGACTGCTTATTTCCTTCCACCTCCAGGCTCTGGAACTCTCTTCCTCTTTGTGTCTTCCCTAACTCTTATGACCTTTCTTCTATAAAAAAAAACAACTGATCTATTGTCATCACAGATCCGTATCCTGTCATATTTCATGATCTTCTTTACTTTGACTATTCTTGGAGACTGGTTTTTTTTTATTGTTTGTCATTATTATGTTTTACCTTGTCTTAATGTTTTCATGATGCCCTGGCCCGATATATATATATATATATATATATATATATATATATATATATATATATATATATATATATATATATATATATATATATATATATATATATATATATGATTTAACACTCTCAAATATATTAATTTCAACTTTTTATAAAAAAAAAAAAATAAAACTACGCATATTGGCATGTCATAAGGTTCTCATATGAGCTCTCTAATCGATACCTGTTATAAAACAGTTTCGTCTTTTTTTCTTTTTATGAGACCAATAACTATAAATGGCCACAATGTGAACACAGGCACTCCCTTTGATACACACATGATTACTTTTTACTTATAAATATATTAATATCAACCATTCGTTTTTCTCAGGAGATGCGGAAGGTGGAGTATTGAAGACGATGCGGAACCCAAAACAATAATATCTTTCCCGTTAAATTAAGGAGCTGTAAGTTGCCCTTTAGGCAATAATCTCCTCACAGTTAATTGTGGAGGATCTCTCTCTCTCTCTCTCTCTCTCTCTCTCTCTCTCTCTCTCTCTCTCTCTCTCTCTCTCTCTCTCTCTCTCTCTCTCTCTGCCCCAATTTCTCCCCCATAACAAACAACGAGCAACAACATCTGCTCCATTTCTAATCGTCAAGACTGTGCCAAAAGGAGGGTCAAAAACGGGGAGGTAAAATGTAAGAAATCAGAAATGATAAGGGAGCTGCACAGTGTGTGTGTGTGTGTTGTGTGTGTGTGTGTGTGTGTGTTTGAGAGAGAGAGAGAGAGAGAGAGAGAGAGAGAGAGAGAGAGAGAGAGAGAGAGAGAGAGAGAGAGAGAGAGAGAGAGAGAGAGAGAGAAGAAGAAGAAGAAGAAGAAGAGAGAGAAGAAGAAGAAGAAGAAGAAGAGAGAGAGAGAGAGAGAGAGAGAGAGAGAGAGAGAGAGAGAGAGAGAGAGAGAGAGAGAGAGAGAGAGAGAGAGAGAGAGAGAAGAAGAAGAAGAAGAAGAAGAAGAGAGAGAGAGAGAGAGAGAGAGAGAGAGAGAGAGAGAGAGAGAGAGAGAGAGAGAGAGAGAGAGAGAGAGAGAGAGAGAGAGAGAGAGAATGAATAACACTAAAACGACAAGAGTAACAATGAATGTCAAACAGAGACAATATACAAAAACAGATGAGTAAATGAATATGAACTTCCCAGAGCAAGAGAAACATAGAGGAAGAGGAAAAGAAAAACTAAGGAAGACTGGGTAGGATGAAGGGATTGCTTGGGGTTGGGAAGATCTTACTGGGGTGGGCGGGAGACAGTTACCAAATTAATAGCCTGCGTTGTCATTGGCACTTGTGTTTCAAGACACTTACCACTTCGATAATTGCTTTTATCGACGCCGTCTGATGCTCGCCCTCAACTCACTACTACTAAGGGACAGCTGCAAGGGATATGGTACACCTCTCAAGGCGCTTCCCTCTCATAACAGTCCATTTTTACAAAGTAATAATGTCTTTCCATTCTTCGGAAGATCATTGGCTTCAGCGTTTGGCTCCTACTCTGGAGGGGAGTTCGACTGTTCACTGAGGCGACTTTACTATTTGATATGGGGATGTGGCAGACCCCTCGAGGAGAGTCTTTCTCATAACAGTCCATTTTTATATATAAATAATGTCTCTCCACTCTCCGGAAGATCACTGGGCTTAATGTCAGAGATCAATTCAGAAAACTCTGACTATTCTCCACGGTTTCTTGTACAATTTAATATCAAGGGATAATTGGAAGGGATATGGTACACCACTCAAGTAGTTTCTTTCTCATAACAGCCCATTTTTACACAGTAATAATGGCTTCCCACCCTTAGCAAGATCATTGGCTCTCACTCAGGAGAAGAGTTTAGCTATTTTCCAAGATGGAATCTCAAGTTTATCTAAAAGAACAACTACATGGGCTGGAGTACAAAATTCAAGGGACTATCTTCTCATAACAGTCTATTTGTACACGTTAATAATGTGTTTCCATCCTTCGGATGATTATTGGTTATACCGTCTGGCTCTAATACAGAAAAAGAATTTAATTATCCTTCAAGGTGGCTTATACAATTTTATATTTGGGACCAACTACACGGGATATTGTTGACCCATCAAGGAGCTTCCTTCTCATAATTGTTCATATCTATACAAAATAATGACTTTCCCCCGGGAGATCATTCCTTACAGTGTCTAGGTCCTATTAGAGAAAAATTCGACTATTCTCCAAGATGATTTGTATAACTGAATATTAAGGAACAACTGTAAGGGATATGGTACACCCTTCAAGGAGCTTCTTTTCATAAGAGACCATTTCCACACAGCAGTAATGTCTTTCATCCCTTCAGAAAATAATTGCCTATAGCGTCTGGCTCTCACACTGGAGAAGAGTACAACTATTCTCAAAGGTAGCTTGAACACTTAGCCTTCCATAGACCCACTCTAGGTAAGGAGAAATTACAGCATGACAACCGCCAGTAGGTAATCCAGCCACTGGGGAGCAAGCCAACTTAGCTGCCAATAAAGATAAAGAAAAAGAGCCATCCTTCAGTAGGTTATTGGGGTCTGTTCCTGCTTAAGAGGTTCTGACTTCAACATCCCAAACTGGGCTCCTTCAGTATGCCTTCGAAAGATAAATTTGACCATAAGAAGAGAGGGACGTTGTATTTCACTAATGGTAGCCCATGTCAACTCAAAGGTTCAGTGAGTATATCATTATATGTGTAGTGTACTACTTCAAGGTAGGTAGTACACCTAGAAAGCATTTACTTTACATAACTCTCCAGTTGTTTTGTCGTATGAATTTTGGACTTCCATTTGAATTCACACTTTGTAAGATGACTGGTTATCTCACCGTTTGTCACCACTGACGTATTGCTTTTCTTTGCTACGTTTTAATTACTATGTTATAATTATTAGTACCAGACGGGTACAAGGTAAGAATGGACAAGCAGTGATTCCTTTGCTTATATTTATTCTAGAGTACAACACAACTTCGACACCTCAATGCCCCCACCCTATGACTATCACAATCTATGATCTATTCGTGCCCCTGGCAAAGTTCTAACTAACTGTCTCTGCCCTGGGTGGCTCTTGAAATACCCCCAGGGGCAGGGCGTGGCTTGACATCCAATTCTGCCAATGAAATCAAGTGATATCTAGTCCTGCCAATCAACGCCAGGTTCAAAGTGGAATCCCGCCTACTTCCGGGGAGGAGCTATTGGGCATCTCTCCAGGGCATGTACTTACGTATGGGCCACAGGTTTATGTTTCTTGTGGTTTAGGAAATGGCTAACTTCCTGGCCTTTCCTGCCCTTCTCGATGCCAGATCCTAAGTCTCACGGTTCCGGTCATATATCTCCTTGACACTTTCTACAAACATTGTAATAAAATCTCTGTGCCCTCGACCAACCGTTACCCCTCAAGATCTGTTACAAGTTTCAGATTCTGGCTTCAGCATGACGGAAGTCATACGACATCCCTCCCAACCAAAACTGAAATATCTCTTATTTCAGTCGAAGCATGGGTTAATTTTCCGGGAGGTCTTGGACATCTCCTAGCTAACATTAGTTTACAATAGAAATGGGGCCGAATTATTTAAGCTATTTTCTAAGAATTCCTATACAAATTACACAAACATAACATATATAGAGTACTTTTACAGACAACTAGAGCATGCAGGGTCTATTTCCTTGTTGGAAATCTGTAATACAAACATATTCTTATGTTTAAGCAACCATAATTCCAGTGTGAAACTAATATCAAACATTAATTAAGATCAAAAGTCAGTTTAAATCAAAACATTAATTCATCTACTTCTCTCGTTTCTTTAAAAGACTAAATTGAGTTAATTACGGTAAAACCACGACTTATGTAGCACATTAGCAAACAAATGAGGTAGAGTATTGGCATGTATACACATTTAAAATGATATAGACCATAACATCAACAGTAATTTCTATAAGAGACCTTATCTTAATAAATTCTATTCCTATCATTATTAGGGGCATTGATTTGTCTTAAAATTAAGCCTTAAAAACTACTCCTGAAACAAAACATGTTTTACTGTGTGTAAAGTCAACACATTTACTGTCTCTATATGCAATTACTATTCAGAGACCACTTAATATAAAAACTTAATGAACCTAAAGATTAAATCATAATTCAAATAATAATAATGCTAAAACAAAACACTAATATTATTTAAGCAGAAAACAACTTATTAATCTTAGTTCAAATCATACAATTTATCAATGGCACTTATTCAACACTATATCTAAGGGAGACTCTGAGTTTTCGCTTAAAATTATCTTAAAGCTAGCAAAACAAAAAAAATAAACATAAAAATAAAAATATTTTGTCTTTTTAGCACCAAAGACGGTGGGGACATTTTCTTTCCCATTTTTTCAGTTCTAATACGGGGGTAATTTTAATTAACTAATAAGGGATTTTTAAATACCCTTCTTTCTCTCTTCACTAAAGATTGGACATGTATAGGGATTATTTTTCTTTCTCGTTTACGTGGCTTCTAAAGGTATTATTAAAATATTTTAAAATATTTCTGTGTTTCTTTTCCTCTCTTTTCACTACAGTTATGACATGTATGGGGATCTCCTTGTTTCTGGGATTTCCTCAAGATTACCTGGTTTTTTAAAGTAGTTTAAAACTTTTATTCTTTTAGGACTGTTCTCCCTGTCTTAGGACGACTTTTAATTTCTCTGTCTAGGACGACTTTTAATTTCTCTGTCTAGGACGACTTTTAATTTCTCTGTCTAGGACGACTTTTAATTTCTCTGTCTAGGACGACTTTTAATTTCTCTGTCTAGGACGACTTTTAATTTCTCTGTCTAGGACGACTTTCGTTTTCTCTGTCTAGGACGACTTTTAATTTCTCTGTCTAGGACGACTTTCGTTTTCTCTGTCCTGGACGACTTTTGTTTTCTCTGTCTAGGACGACTTTTAATTTCTCTGTCTCTTGCTCATGAATTCTTGCTAGGTGCGATTCCACGGTTTCCCTCGGGGATTCTGTTTTTTTTCACTCCCTCGCTGTCCTTGCTGCAGGCCCAGGTTTGTTGCCATATCTCCGTTACTCGGATAGGCAAAACAAAAAGGACAAGGACTGGGCCCATCCCGCTAATCCTTCCAGCCCGGCTTCCTCGTCCCGCCCTCGGCCGATCTTGACTAAGACCACCACGCAGGAGACCTGCAACGTCACAGCGATTCTCTTCCTGTACGGCCCTCCACACGTACCTTCGAAGCAGATCTCGGGATGAAAATTTGAACCTCTGTCACTACTACAGTTGTAAGAAAGGTTCCCTATGACTTCAGGGTACCAACAATGGCCATACGTTGGTAATCGAGGCTATACTTTGCCTCCCCTGCAACTGCAAGTGATTGCAATCTCTATTCAATGGGCACTAGGGACTTGTCTGAGCGGACAACATCTAAAGACTTTTAGAACTTGCAGGTCGGGGCTGCCTAGGAATAGGGTGGTAATGGAAGGTATGTGTCTACACAACTAGATTATTATTCCAAGATACTTAGGGCTTAGCTGAGAAACTGCTCCATAGCATTACTCTACTATAAATGTCAAAAAGAACAATCATTAAATGCTGAGAAAAGCCACTAAAGAAACATTCTTATTAGCGGTGGCTACAGTAACATCAAGTATGAATTCAGATAAAAGATACAAATCATCAAGTTACTGCTGATTTCATTTCAAAAATAATAATTAGCAACAGGCCATTGAGAGATAGCAACGATATCAGTCAACATAATAACATTACTAATAATCATGATCTAAAAATAAGAATAATAAACAATAAAAATAAATATACTAAATCAGAAATATCAATATATATACAATGGAGACTGGCATTCAGAAGTAAGAACAGAGTTCAATACTTATACTTCATAGCAATGCTCATTCTAACACAGTCTCTTTTAATATTTAAATTCCTGCTGTCATAATCAATGTATATATATAGAGCATAAGTGGCAACTCGCTGGCTCCACAATTTGTCAATGGGAGTTCTATCTATTCTCTAAACAGTTGCGACATGTGGCAAAAATATTTATGCAAATGGCGGTACTACCGATGTCTTATCAGTATTTATGCAATAACAGCATGCAACAATCTATTGACTGCAATAAAATGTAGGCACAATTATCGCCTAGCTTCGCTGGAAAAAAACACACAAAAAAATCAAAGACAGCAACGTTCTTTTAGCATTGAACGGAGCCTCTGTCAGGCTCAGAGTCGAGTGAAAGGTAGGAGAGAGAGAGAGAGAGAGAGAGAGAGAGAGAGAGAGGGAGAGAGAGAGAGAGAGAGAGAGAGAGGCTGGGCGACCGTGAAATACGTTGCGGTTTCCACTCACAAGTCAGCTGAGATGGGCCTCTGTCTTTTACTTGTACTGAAAATAAAAAATTGTCGCAGAGTATCTCTAATAATAAAATAAATAAACAAATGAACGTGAACAAACGTTAGCAATGACTATCGATAGAGTCTTACGTTTATTGTCAGAGGGCTATTCTTATTTCCTCATTAACAAAAACAAAAGCAACAAGAACTTAGTGTACAACTGCAGAACTGTCGAAGCATAAATCCATTCCTTTCTGTTTAATCCTGATAAGGACTTTACTGTAACGGCATACACATCCTCGTCTATAATGACAATTCTTTTCTTGCTATAAATCAGAGGGTTGAGTCGAAGCACACACACTCTGATGAAATTAAAGCAAAAGACCAAAATCATATGTGACAATATCTTTACTACGACCAACAAAAGCACAAATATCTTTTTTTTTTTTTTTTTTTTTTTTTTTTTTTTTTTTTTTTTTTTTTTTTTTTTTAACCGACGTCTTATAATGACTTAAATATCATTGGTTTTAAATTTAGAACTCAGCGGATAATCTCTAATAATCTCAATTATCTTTAATTAGCTCGATTGTAATCTAAAATTCATGAAAATGATAGGGATTAACCATAGTTATCTCTAGATAATCTTTTCAAAACTCTTTAAGTAAGATTTTAAAGATTTCTTCAATACAAAAACTATATAACCAACACGGGTATCAAAGAATATAAAAAGTCTATCTCTGTGTATGCAATAATAAAAACAAAAAGTATATTTCATTAGCAACAGTAAAGAATGCATTTTGCTTAAACTTCAAAATCTCGTACGGAGTTGTACATAAACAATTCAAACATAAAATATATATCTTCTTTTACTATCTCGAATTTGACTTATATCTGCTCTCTCAAATACGGGATACAGCTGTGTAACATTCTTGTTGTCATTTCGTGTCAGCTCTCACTCTTTCTTTATGACCAAGCCGAAATAATTTTGATAAAACATTATCATGGCTATAACTCACAAAGTTTTATTTTATCAATCTAACATATCTCTTCAGACAGATAATGTATATACTGCAGCTAGCAAAGAAAATAAAGAATCATTCATAGATTCACGTCCTTTATCACGTAACATCTATCTTGGAATCTCTCGGAAATCGAATAATAATCTCAATGGCGGAGTAGGGGACAAAACAAAAATAAAACAAACTCGGCATTTCAACCATATCTGGGCAGGTGGAGAATTACCTTCTCAAACATATCCCTCACTAGATATTGCAACAGCGCATCACCTCCCATAAATACACTCTGATATGGCATGCAGAAGGACCTGGCGGAGCAGGGGAACGATCCTCGCAGAGACTCCCCAATCATGCTTCCTAACGGTGCTTTCCGCGATTTCACCCCCCTAGAGCAACCCCCCCATTATACCCCCAGTCATTCATACTCACTCGCTATCACATTCGCTATATCACTTTCAAGACAATCATCCCCTTTCTGTAAAATTCCCTTTTATTTACAACGCGTTGGTTTTCCTTTCCCTTATCTCTCTGAAGGAGAGTAACAGTGAAATCTCGGCTGAGCCGTGCGGTCACAGACTTCCTCACCAGTCCTAGGTCCCATTCTAACGAACAAACAAACATTCTACTCCCTTGAAGCTACGTTTGGGTGACACTGAAAAACCTTCCCTATTCTAGGACAGCACAAATTCCTCTAATTTACTCTTACTTTCGCCTGCATAGCGCGAAATAAAAAAGTCATCTCTAAACAATATCACAAAATTTCTTATTCTTCAAAAATAAAATGCCACACACGTATCGTAATATTAATTCCCCATCATCACAACAACATTAAAAAACAATCTGTCATTTATGTCTTTCTTTCGCTAAAACATTACTCCCGCGGAGAAAAAACAAACCAAAAAAAAAGAAAAAAACTTAAAAACAGGCGCAATCTTAACACTCTTTCTTACGCTTTAAGAAATTTATATAAAAATGATTTTACACGTACTTTAAAATATCAAAGCTCAGTACAATTACTACAGATTTACAATAACGAGGTTGGTAGATCGAATGGTCACTTCCACATTCCTTTCTCGAAAACCACACGTGTTCTAAGTAAAACCTTAAAAGCAGATTCAAGTATATTACTCACTATAATTCTTACACTTAAGAAATTAATATACTGTAACAGTGATTTCCCGTGCGTTAAATTTGTCAATTAAAAATCGATACATTCGCGTTCTTAAAATTCAATCTAGGCATTAATACAAATAAATGGAACACACTTCCAACGCAAATTCTTTATATTACTCAAATTATAACAAAAATGGAGTTTATTACTGCTTATAGCTATTAGTACAAATTATCCATGTTAGTAATGGGTACAGAAATTCTACTTTTATCAACTTATTAAGCGCCACACCCCTTATAAGGGGTTGGCTGAGTCAAAGCATAACTACAAGATAAAATGGCGGCGTCCACCGACCTCAATTTCTTTTACTAATTGTCCCATTACTCACTGGATACAGATCACAAGTACTTAGCTATTTTAAGGAGGTGGTCCTGAAGAACTTCATGGCAGAAGGCAAGGGAGGAGGGGGTTCTCCTTCTTCTCTTCGAGTAAAATCGACGAATCGCCGTCTTCTTGGTCGGATCCGGCAACTTATACTTCTTGTAATGGGCATTTTCACTCAATGCTCCGGTCACACTTCGGCTTACTAAGAAATATCTTAGAAATAGTTCCTTCAAAGTTTTATAATATTCTCTATTTGACCACTCGTCACTTCTCATCCGCAGACCCAAGTATTTCGGGAAGTCGGTCGCGGGAATTATGGACGGACATTCACGGTCTTTTACATTTGCGCCGTCGAGGTATAAAAGTGAATTTTTTACTCGAGGCGTCTTTACAACCAGGGCACGGGGTGGGGGCCTTGCCAATACGGAGGCGGGGGAGAGTGGCTGGATCTCATAATATGATACTGTAAGTGAAGGGGGAGCTCTGACTTTCTCGGTGTCACTCTCTCACTGCTGGTAAGCGTCTTGAAGTTTCTTCACTTGTACTTTTCTTCCATAGCTGCTATATATTTTTTTTATACTTCTATTTTTTTTTCTTCTTTCTCTTCGGTAAAGTGTCGGCGTGGATTGATCCCACCGCTGCCACCACTGACGTAGGGGTTTTGATTATCCCACCGCTGCCACCAAGTTGTCGTATGAATTTTGGACTTCCATTTGAATTCACACTTTGTAAGATGACTGGTTATCTCACCGTTTGTCACCACTGACGTATTGCTTTTCTTTGCTACGTTTTAATTACTATGTTATAATTATTAGTACCAGACGGGTACAAGGTAAGAATGGACAAGCAGTGATTCCTTTGCTTATATTTATTCTAGAGTACAACACAACTTCGACACCTCAATGCCCCCACCCTATGACTATCACAATCTATGATCTATTCGTGCCCCTGGCAAAGTTCTAACTAACTGTCTCTGCCCTGGGTGGCTCTTGAAATACCCCCAGGGGCAGGGCGTGGCTTGACATCCAATTCTGCCAATGAAATCAAGTGATATCTAGTCCTGCCAATCAACGCCAGGTTCAAAGTGGAATCCCGCCTACTTCCGGGGAGGAGCTATTGGGCATCTCTCCAGGGCATGTACTTACGTACGGGCCACAGGTTTATGTTTCTTGTGGTTTAGGAAATGGCTAACTTCCTGGCCTTTCCTGCCCTTCTCGATGCCAGATCCTAAGTCTCACGGTTCCGGTCATATATCTCCTTGACACTTTCTACAAACATTGTAATAAAATCTCTGTGCCCTCGACCAACCGTTACCCCTCAAGATCTGCTACAAGTTTCAGATTCTGGCTTCAGCATGACGGACTGGCTTCAGCATGACGGACTGGCTTCAGCATGACGGAAGTCATACGACATATATATATATATATATATATATATATATATATATATATATATATATATATATATATATATATATATATATATATATATATATATATATATATATATATATATATATATATATATATATATATATATATATATATATATATATATATATATATATAGTATATATATATATATATATATATATATGTGTATATATATATATATATATATATATATATATATATATATATATATATATATATATATATATATATATATATATATATATATATATAATATATATATATATATATATATATGTATATATATATATATGTATATATATATATATATATATATATATATATATATATATATATATATATATATATATATATATATATATATATATATATATATATATATATATATATATATATATATATGTATATATATATGTATATATATACATATATATATATATATATATATATATATATATATATATATATATATATATATATATATATATATATATATATATATATATATATATATATATATAAATAGTGTGCCATCAAGACTTGCGTAAATTTTACAGTCATCTCTGATGTCCATTACTTACAACATATCTACAGAGACTCCCTTTCTTCATATATATATATATATATATATATATATATATATATATATATATATATATATATATATATATATATATATATATATATATATATATATATATATATATATATATATATATATATATATATATATATATATATATATATATATATATATATATATATATATATATATATATATATATATATATATATATATATATATATATATATATATATATATATATATATATATATATATATATATATATATATATATATATATATATATATATATATATATATATATATATATATATATATATGCATATATAAATATATATATATATATATATATATATATATATATATATATATATATATATATATATATATATATATATATATATATATATATATATATATATATATATATATATATATATATATATATATATATAGTATACAACTTCAAGAGGGAGTCTGTACTGTATCAATTTCGAATAGAGATTACAATTAAAAATGTTTATTTATATTTTATTGCCTAAATGAGTGATTTCAGACTCAGTTCAGGTTGCTTCCTATATTTCGTTTCGGGCTTTTCTTTCCGATTTCCATTCAGTTCCTTTCCGATTCCAATTCCAGTTTTACTAGTCTTTATGAAAAGTTTACGAAAAGTTTATTTTATATGGGAAGGGCCACATGGCTTCTTTAATGCCTAAGTCTTATTTTCTAACGGGCTGATTATTTTTTAATGAAATGCCATCTGGTGAGATTGAAATGCTCCTCTGTCACACTTTTTTTTTCCTCTTAGGTGCATACACATTGCTGCGCTACTCATATACTTAGTAATTAGATCTCCTTAGAGAGTTTCTTCTTCTTCTTCTTCTCTTCTTCTTCTTCTTCTTCTTCTTCTTCTTCTTCTTCTTCTTCTTCTTCTTCTTCTTCTTCTTCTTCTTCTTCTTCTTCTTCTTCTTTTACCTGATGAATGTTTGACCAGTGTATGATCCATCTAACGTCTGTTACTAATTTAATTTCTCATTATTTAACTAGTCACGACACTGTCATTTGAGTGGCCATTGGCAGATCTTGATATCTAATGTTATCAAAAGTGAGTCAGTTGTCGTCCTGATAAGGTCAAATTTTTAATTATATAATAAAGTGTAATTTTAAGAGAGGAATGAATATCATTCAAAGAAATTACCTTTTAAACTTTTTTCTTATTTCAGTTCAGCAGTGCTCCTTGCCTGCTATTTTTTCCTGCTTTCCACTTCATCTAGAAATACTTTTAGGTCTTCCACTTTCCAAGAAGAAGCATCATTGAGGAAGTTGAAAACCTACAGCAGTGGAAAGGGATCATAGTTTTCTCTTATTTACTATATATACATATATATATATATATATATATATATATATATATAATATATATATATATATATATATATATATATATATATATATATATATATATATATATATATATATATATATATATATTCCCCTAAAGAGGTTTAACATAGAATCACACAAGGAAGATCAGCATTAATGAGATTATATGGAAAAATTATATTGGTCTAGGAATTAAAGATATAATGCATCTGTGTTTACGTTTTATGTGTCACTACTTATCCCCATTATGGAAAACGGCACAACAGGCAGAGTGTGGCTGGAGAATTAGCTACCCTTCCTAAAAAAAAAAAAAAAAAAAAAAATATATATATATATATATATATATATATATATATATATATATATATATATATATATATATATGGTTATTGGATTATTAACTCTGATCTGAGGCATTGGAAATAGTGGGATTATATTAGTTTGGCTAGTGCTCCATTACCAAAGGAAGCATTTTCAGTAAAGTTTCACTACAACAACTGAAATGTAAATTAGTCTATTATATCAGCTTTATTTTGAAGCTCAACTGAATATTTGAATAGTATTTAAGTTCGAGATTCCATCTAAGTGTTTAGATATGTGTTCATAACCCCCTCCCCCTTTCAACCCTTGCAAAAAAAAAAAGTAATGGTTTTATCAGTTTATCGAATTATGTGTGTTAAGGTTTTCCATCAATACGTTTTTCAGGACATATAAGATATTAGGCTCCATCTATTACATTTGCACCAACCGCCGTTGGCGATACCACAACTTTAGATCATTTGGACTTGGAAAAGACCTGGTCGGGACATCTCGATGTTAGGTTTCGTTTCATTACGATTCTTCTCCTATAACAACATCTACACGGAATATTCTGTTGCATTCATTACATATCTCTTACTGTTCCTTCATATCTGGCAAGTCACGAGACAATCCAGCTCTGGCTCTTATGGTCTAGATGGTATACCATTTCAATTCATCAAAGATGCTGTACCCATGATTGTATCTTATATTCTAACTATATGAACACTTCCATTGTTACTAAAAAGTTTCCTGACTCTTGGAAAAAATCACATGTAATACCTCTGCATAAAAAGGGGGACAGAGAAGATGTGACTAACTGACATATTTAGAGTCAAATAGACTATTAGCTATTAACCAAGATGGTTTCAGACCGAAACTCTCGACGGAAACTGCACTGCTCAGAGTTACAAATAGAATCTATAATAATATAGATATGAAGAAAAAAAATCTCTCTACTTGTATTGTTAGACTTATCAAAGGCCTTCGACAGTGTAAACAATGAAATTCTTATAAGTAAATGTGCTAACCTAAATATTGATCCGGGCTGGTTTAGAGAGTATCTCTCTAATCGCAAACAGTCTTATACGTCTTAACAACATTATCTCTATGCCAAAAAATTTATCATTTGGTGTTCCACAGGGATCAGTTCTTGGTCCTATCCTCTTCTCCATTTACGTAAATGATCTATCTTCTTTCATTTCTGACTGTCTACTCGTACAATATGCAGATGACACTCAACTACTCCTTAGTGGTGATATTAATAATCTCCCAGAGCTAACCTTAAGAGCAGAAAACACTCTGTCAAAAATTGAAACCTATTTTTAAGAAATTGGGTTGTTGATTAAAGAAAGTAAAACACAATGCATGTTTATTGGTTCAAGGTTCCACATAGCACAAATTCCAGGAAACACAACAATTAATTTTTGCGGCAATATCATTACACCTAGCAAAATAGTCAAAAACCTAGGAATTCACTTTGATAACTACATGTTGTTTGATTCTCACATAGACAAAGTATGCAAGAAGGTTAAAGGAATATTAATGTACTTATCACGTATAAAAGATCATTTTGAGACTACAACTCGAATAACTGTTGTTGAATCTCTAGCCCTAAGTCGCATTAATTACTGCACAACTGTTTGGGGAGCTATCACTAAGACTCAGATAAGCAGAATACAGAAGCTTATTAATTTTGCAGCTCGAGTTGCCCTGGGAGGAATAAGAAAATATGACCACATCACACCAATTCTCAATAAACTTGGGTGGCTGCAGGCAGAAAACAAGGTCGCTTATGCTATTTATGTTTTTTGTATTCAAAATTTGGACCATTATTACCCTAGCTGGCTATTTGATTTAAACAGTCAGGGATATAAGGGGAACCAACACAAGACAGAGCAGTGAGCTCTTTATTCAGAGAACAAACACAGGAGCAGGTTCAAAGATGATCACTATTAAGGGGCCAACACTCTGGAACAATACTCCAGAGCATCTTAAAAATGCATCCTCCTTCGCAGCTCTCAAAGGCAAATTATATAGTTTTCTTTTGGACAAATAGTTGCTGCTCACACATAAACTAAACTTATTGATTTAATGCAATTTCCCTAAACACTAACCTCTCTATATGTAAACTGATATCGACTTCTCTGTTCTCTAAGTTAAGAACTAATTATTCTCAGTGTAAGGAAAACAAATATGGTGATGATGCCGATAATATAGATATTGTATCGATTGTTTTTATTACTACTTTATTATTAACATTATTGTTAACATTTTATTACAGAATTATTATATTCTAGGAAAGCTACATTTAATTTAACTGTATGAATTACCCTCTTACTTATTAGTTCAATTACATGTCTACTTATAAGTTACTTTTGATCTTAGAAGAATAACCTTTGCACAAAAATGGAAATAAATGTTTGTTTGTTTGTTTGGTGCTGGGGTCTGATGAGAGCAAGTTTTTTTTTTTCCGTGCTGGTGTCACCCTCGATATATATACATACATACATATATATATATATATATATATATATATATATATATATATATATATATATATATATATATATATATATATATATATATATATATATATATATATATATATATATATATATATATATATATATATATATATATATATATATATATATATATATATATATATATATATATATATATATATATATATATATATATATATATATATATATATATATATATATATATATATATATATATATATATATATATATATACATACATACATACATACATACATACATACATACATACATACATACATACATACATACATATATATGTATATATATATATATATATATATATATATATATATATATATATATATATATATATATATATATATATATATATATATATATATATATATATATTATATATAGTATATATATATATATATATTATATATATATATATATATATATATATATATATATATATATATATATGTATATATATATATATATATATATATATATATATATGAACACACACACACACACACAGGAAAAGCATCTGTCAATGAGATATTGGTATATTAATGCATTGCATACCGTGATCTTTAGAAAACTCTACAATGTTGAGAAAAACTAAGTCTTTTGGATTACAAACTCTTTACCAAAAAGTTTCTTTATAGAGATGAAAATGGAAAAAAAAATGTAGTTTAATGATTAGGTTAAATGGCGATATAAATCATTAAAAAGTAAATAAATGAATAAATGAAAAGTAGAAAAAAAGTAAATAAATATCTGAGCGTGAAATAGAAATGCCGTCGTAGTATAAAAAACTAAATAGGCAAATGTATAAATGAATAGATAATTAAATGATTAAATAAAGAAAGAAATCAATAATATAAAGGGGTGTTCAATCTTATGACACGCGTATATGAAGGCGAAACGGAAGTGTGCTCTTCATCCTCAGAAACTACAAATTCTCAGCTTGAGTAAACCCAGCCTGTGTTATTACACATCAGAATGAAGAGTAATGAGGTTCCAGTGAGGGATTTTCTTAAATGATCGGGGGGGGGGGGGAAGAGAGTACAGAGGGTGGGTTATCATTACGGTACTGTTGTGAAGTTATTCTACAATTTTTTTCATCTGATGTAGTTGCTGTCTTTTCAACAGCTGTATTACAGACTCTTTGAGTTGTGTTTTTTTTCTGTATACTATTAATGATTTATAGTATAATTCAAGATGGCTTCCTCTATGGTAAGAGTGTATTGCGTTTAATTATTCATTCATATTTTTATCTATTTAGTTTTCAATGAGTTGAGAGTTTATTTAATTAAATAACCCTTTCAAAAGGGTGAAGCTGTACTGGACTGCACATATATTTTCGTCTGTGTGTGTGTGTGTAACGGCCTCGTCTCACAGACACTCCTATGGAGAGTTGTAGCTCGCACATGAGCTGATGCACTCAGTGGCTTTCTTCTTTACTTTCTTCCACTTCCAGACTCGCTTTTGCCCTCTTTCTGCTTCTATTTTCTCTAAGTCTTACGACCTTTGCTTGTTTCAAAAAGCTTATCTATCGTTATCTGAAGGCTTAATCCTCCCTTATTTCTAGGTCTTCATCACTTTGACTATACTTTCAGCCTTTTTTTTTTATTGTTAATTTTCTTATTCATGCCTTGTCCTTAATATGCTACTCTTTCTTCTTCAATGTTTTCTAGTGCCCTG
>JAXCGZ010011321.1:60000-62500 GCA_037179515.1 Halocaridina rubra
TATATATATATATATATATATATATATATATATATATATATTATAAGGCATCAGAGAGAACTGCAAAATTTTACACAGATCTTGAATGTGCGCCATAACTCAAATATACATGATGAAGAGCATAGAGAGAAATATCTCCCACTGAGATAATTCTCTTATCCTGATATTATTCATTGACAGAAGTTTCTCTAAAGTATTCAGCGCGGATATTTGTGTAAACAAATTTTGCAGTCCTCTCTAATGTCATTTCTTTGTAATAATTATCCATATATTACCCTCATTCACTATATATATATATATATATATATATATATATATATATATATATATATATATATATATATATATATATATATATATATATATATATATATATAGTACGTTGGCTCATGGCATCAGCCGCCCGTTGCGATACTACAGCTGAAGGTTTTTTGAACTTAAATAGGTCTGTCCAGGACAGTTCGATGTTAAGTCTTCCTTCAGTTACGGTTCTTTGTCTATGCCTACAGCTACACTAAATATTCTTGGATATTTATTACATATCTTTTATTATCCCTTTGCATCTGACAAGTCATTACACTCTCCATTTCTGTTTCTATTTATATATTTTTCGTGCCCAGGCCCGATGAGGGTTGTTTTCTTTTATTATTTTTTGGCCCGTCCTGGTGCCACAATCTTAAAAAAAAAAAAAAAAAAAATATATATATATATATATATATATATATATATATATATATATATATATATATATATATATATATATATATATATATATATACCATCGAAAAAGTTCACGAAATTTGTATTTGCAATAAAGGCACGCAAGATGTTCCTCCTGAAGAAATAAAATCTGATAAGTTGTTGTGGTACCGTTAACATTGCACCCCTTCCCTCTAGGCAAATAAAAAAAAATAGCGATGACTCATCATCAACCAATTTAAAGAAACATTTTTTTTTTTAGCGTTTGCTGTTCTCTGTGTGGACGCATTACCTGTGAGTCAACGACTACAGATAGTTTATTTGTGTGTATGTATGTATGTATGTATGTATGTATGTATGTGAATGAAAACAATGCATACAGACCAAATATGGAATGTTTTCCAAATGTGAAATTGATATTATATGCTCTTTGAATGCCACCTCCATGTCAGTTCACAAATATGATCTAGCTAGATCAACCGCTAATCAAAACAACAGATGTTAGAATAACAGGGGCTAAAAGGCAGAAACGAGATTTAGGACTTGAAGTTCAAGAAAACTGTGTCAAGTAGTGTCTGTCTATTTGACACCTTCAGATAACGTTTGTTCTTCCCCGAGCGATTTACTCATGCTACGAACTTCGTAAATAGTGTTAATTTTCCCTGCCTGCAATAGACCGTATCCGTATGAGCTTTTGGTGACTTTCTATAAGTATGTTGTTTTGTTCTGGACAATACTATCTGGTTGTATTATTGTGGACTGTTTAGGATATGTGTCAGCTTTATACATTATAATTTAAAAAAAATATATAAATTATGTTTCTAACGTAATAGCACTATGTTAGTGGCGTATTTATACTCCTTTATTCAATAAAATATTTCTAAATATCAGTTTGTTATCCAACTCAATGAAATGACTATTTATTTAATTGTCCCTATTTCAAGGAACTGTGATTATTAAGGTGACTAGTAGAAATTTTCAGGAGGCCGCGTAAGCTCAGTGGTAGAGTGTGCTAGTCGGGAAGCAACTAATGCTGGTGCAGGCCCACAGCGGGTGTTAGGGAAGGCAGAATCCCCAAACTTCCGCATGTCTGTCCACCCCATTTCGAATATAGACTAATTGTGACACGCAAAACGGTGAAAAGTTGTACACTGTAGTGTAAAAAAAAAAAAAAAAACTACTTTATAGCCCTTGAAATTAGAGAATCCTAATTTGGATATCGTAGTCGAAATACTAAAATAAAGATGCGTCCACACCGGCAACAAAACATATCAACAACAAAACTGACAACATTGGACGCAACAATGTTTGTGTTGCTACTAATACGTTCTAGATCAAAACCTAGCACGAGGGTCTGCCCCTCTCATTTTTATCTCTTACTTTATTTCATTTTCATGCTTTTCCCTCCAATTCCCTTCTATACTTAATCCCATCCCCTTTTTTCCCCTCCTATCCTATCCCATCCTAAAAAAGAAAAAAAAACTAATACGTTGGTGTCGTCGATATGTTGGTATGGCGCTGTAAGTGATATGTGGGTACTACCGGTGTCTGTAGGTGCCGACCGGCAACATGCAGTTGGAAACAAGTTGTAAACATTGACCTAATCACCGCAGTCGACATCTACAGACACCAGTAGTACCAACATATCATTTACAGCGCCATACCAACATATCGACACCATCGTATCAGTAGCAACACAAACACTGTTGCGTCCAATGTTGTCGATTTTATTGTTAATATGTTTTGTTGCCAATGTGGACGCACCTTAATACCTTCTCTCACTTTCTTCCATCATTAACAA
>JAXCGZ010011321.1:70000-92500 GCA_037179515.1 Halocaridina rubra
GAAGTACTGAGGACCTAGAGATATGACAGAATTAGGCTCTGAGATGACGATAGATCCGTTTTTTAAAGGAAGACGGGTTATAAGAATTAGGAAAGACAAAAGGGGGAAGAGAGTTCCAGAGTATGGAGGTAGACGGAAGAAGCAGTAACTGCACAGATCAATCCATGAGCTACAAATCTCCCCACAGTACCTGTGAGATGAGGCCGATCGGCAGTGGGGGAGGAACGCAATTTGCCAACTCATCAAAGCAGATAAAAAATAGAAAATAGAAAGTAATGATACCTTACGACGAAGAGAATGAGAATCCAGATTAAAAGTAAGAGAAGGGACATTAATGAGTCTGACTGCCTTAGATTCAACCCTATCCAGGAGGTAAGTATATGAAGAAGCACTCCAGATGTATGAGCAGTATTCTAAGCAGGGATGGATAAGACCTTTATAGATTTTCAGTAACTCTAAAGAGGAAAAGTAATGATGAAAACGAAATAGGACCCAAATTTTTTTTTATGCAGATATAGAAATTTGGTTTATGAGATTGCTCCAAGACAAGCTAGAGGCTACCTGGATTCCTAATATATTAATAGAATTAATAGGATAAATTTCGTTAATTTCGAAGGCAATACGGCTATCAGGAGGAAAAGAGGATAAAGAGTTATCCAGAAACTAGTGTCTTGGAGGCATTAAATTTAACTATATTTAGGGCTCCCCACGCAGATACCCTCTGCAAATCGGAGTTAAGAGTAAAAGAAAGAGTGATATGAGACTGATTACAAGTAGCAGATGAAGGTTACAAAGGAAAAAATGAGGGGTAGAATCATTGGTAAAGGCTTGAAGAAGAAAGGAGATTGGGGACTGAAGAAAACCGTTGATGAAGAGAAACAATAGAGTCGGTGAAAGAACGGAGCCCTGTGGATCACCACTGTTAACAGGAAAAGGGCTAGATGTTGCACCTTCAACAACTACAGATATAAAACGGTCAAAAAGAAAACTTAAAATCAGAGAACAGAGAGAATGGTTATAACCATAAGTAGGGAGTTTGGCCAACAGAGACTTGTGCCAGACTCTGTCAAAAGCCTTAGAGATATCAAGGGCAACGATGAAGGTTCCCCATAGTTCCTCAGAAAAGATGACCACACATGAGTATGATAGGACAGGAGGTCACCAGTTAATCTTGCCTTGCAAAAGCCGTACTGGTGATCGGAGATAAGCGAGTTAGATTTAAGACGTTTCAAAAAGTGAGAACTAAGCAAAGTTTTGAAAACTTTAGCCATAGATGAACTTAGGGCAATAGGTTGGTAGTTTGAAGGAATTGAGGGGTCACCCTTCTCAGGAACAGCTTGCACTAGAGCATGATTCCAAGATGAAGGATAGATATTGGTTGACAAACTTAGGCAAAAAGGACGGCAAAGCATGGGAGCCAGTTCATCTGTAAACTCCTTAAGGGACCTTGCAAGGATACCATTGGGACCAGATGCTTTGTTAATCTTTTGCGAGCAAATAACCTTATGAAATTTGTGTGATGAAGGATAAGGGAGGGCATAGGTTTAGAAAGGGTTAAAAAATGAGGGACAAGTGCGCTAAAATCATTTATGAAATAGTTGGCAGAAAAATGAGCGCCAAAGAGAGTAGTTTTGTCAGTGGGAGAGCAAGCTATAGAACCATTGGAACGAATGAGAGGGGGAAAGCTTGAGATACAGAAATTTTTAGAGAGGTGTTGTGATAAGGACCAAACAGATTTATCAGTGCGAGAGGACTTAAGATCATCAACTTACCTTCTTAAAAAGAAAGCCTAAGACCTTCGATTTTGAGCAGTACAGGAATTCCTAGCTACAATAAAAGCAGAGTAAGTTAAATCAGAAGATCAGGCTTGGTACGACCGATGTGCCTGATCCCTGGCCTGAATAGCCATGGAGCAGGAACGGTCACACCAAGAATTAGGGGGAGAAAAGGTTTCATAGAGGAGGGAATTAATGGCTCTATTTGGGGCTACCTGATCAGGGTTGCGGGACCAAAAGCAGTAGTCATCCCATGGGAAGTCAAAGAGGAAATTATGAAAATCTTCACATTGGGTACGCTCAAAGTGCCAAAGGTGGCTCTGAGTAGAAGGAACTGATGGAGGAGGAGCAAAATTGGAAGAGATTGAAATCACAGAGTGGTCAGATTTAATAAGAGGGGAATGCACAGAATATGAGTAGTTTGAAGGATTAGAAGTAAGAAATAGGTCAAGAGTGTTGGCTGTAGATCCATGTCGATCAGGAACACGAGTGGATGTTTGATAATCTTCTCCAGATCATGAGTAATAGAGAAAGCAAGGGCCTCACTTCCTCCCACATCAGTGTGAGTAGAATGAAGCCACTCACTGTGGTGTACATTGAAGTCCCCAATATAGAGAACTTCAGCATGTAGTTGACTAAAGATAGTAAGATCCTTGTGCTTCATGCCTGCTACAGAGAGATTTTACATTAGGTACTATTAGTCATATATAGTCAGCTTCAGTCTCAAGTCTTCTCGCTTAGTGATATCCAGTTGATTTCTTTTCTTCAGTAGCAAATCATTTACAGCACTAGAGCCACATTCAGCTGAATAAAGATGGGAATGGTAACAACAGAGGTCTTGCAAAGTTGGTTGAATTTGGGTATATGGTTTATATCTCATCACAAAGCCATGCCATTACTCCACTCCTTTTATATCGAATAAAGTTTTAACTGACTCATTATTTTGCATTTCCAAGTGTTCTTCTTGGTACAGCATTGAGGCAGCAGATAGATCCACTAGCAGTGGTTGTATCACCCATATTGAAAAATCAATTTGTTTCAAAACGAAAAATCTTTTTTGAGGCCAATCTTTTTAGATGGTTCACAATGACATGTGCAGCAGCAGCATTCACTTCACATTTTTTAGCCAATGAAACTGGCCAAAAACTTTGTCAGAAATATGTTTTTGACAACTCTAAAAATGTAATGAAACCAAATATCTTCGCCTTGCTTCAACAAGAGTTTTATTTGTTCCTTGAAATTGTTTATTCAACATATTTAGACTTGTCACTCAAAAAGTTACTAAGAATATCGAATAATTCCGTGAATCTTTGTAAACAATTCCCCTTTGAGAGCCACATTAGCTCAGTGTAAGTAAAGTCTCACATGCTCTATATTTTTATATTCACAAAATTGCTTGAGTTGACGTTCATATTTGGCATTTGCTTTGATAGCAGTGATTTTAATGCTGTATTAAGAACAGGAGAAATATTTTTGAACACTAAGTTCTCTCTGTGAATAACATGGTGCACAAAAGCCATTTTTGGATTCTCATCTTTTATCAGTTTTAAGCAGCCATTTTTCTTGGGCATCATAACAGCTGCACCATCTGCACCGCAAGGTGTTATGTTTTCCATTGATATATTATTGACATTAAAGTAATTTTATTAGCTTATTGTATCTATATATATATATATATATATATATATATATATATATATATATATATATATATATATATATATATATATATATATATATATATATATATATATATATATATATATATATATATATATATATATATATATATACATATATATATATATATATATATATATATATATATATATATATATATATATATACTATATATATATATATATATATATATATATATATATATATATATATATATATATATATATATATATATATATATATATATATATATATCAGAGACAGTAGTGGTGCTTTCTTATGATTTGCAGAATAACATTTATTCAGCAAATTCACCTTTATCAATATATCTTACACAGGTTAGCAATATGGCCCCACTGTCTCTCAGAATTGGTTCATCCATTTGTGTAGAGAATTTTCTTGATTTCAGCTTTTCAACAAGTTGTGTTTCAATATCTTAATTCATTTCAGCTATTCTTCTGTTACTCTTTGGCATTGCTTTTACAACTTTGCCATTTTTTCCGGACTTGTTTTAAGAAATGCAGATATTGAAGGTTTGATTAAATCCTCCCCTACAGTATGATTTCTTCCAGATTTAGCAATAAGTAAAGACATTTCATAACTCGCCTCAAGAGTATGACTGACATGCAGTTTGTGCAGTGAACAAAGACTTTATTATTGATCTTTTTTCAAACTTCTCCTTTAAAGATTTGAAGTAAATTAAATCTGGATTTACATATGCACTATGTTTTGCCTTAAATGCGCCTTAAGACGACCTCGTTTCATTGATTCATTGGCCAAACATTGTTGATATAAGAGGCAGAAAGGTGACCGTTTATTATCGATATCGGGTATAAAACCAAATTCTAAATATTTCTCTGAGTAGTGACAGACGTATTTCTTGCCTGCTCTATTCATTTTATGCATAGGGTTTGCGACTGAAAGAATGAATGTGAGAAAAACTTATGAAATAAAATGCACTTTGATGGTTGACATGATGGTGATGCACTATATATATATATATATATATATATATATATATATATATATATATATATATATATATATATATATATATATATATATATATATATATATATATATATATATATATATATATATATATATATATATATATATATATATATATATATATATATATATATATATATATATATGTATATATATATATATATATATATATATATATATATATATATATATATATATATATATATATATATATATATATATATATATATATATATATGCTGCACATGAGGATCCTAGAACCATAAGGTACATTCTGCCACGAATAAAAAATTAGCAAAATGCATTTAAACTTTTTGTAATTTCTATATGCCAAATAACTTTAAAACTATTGGAGATATTCCGCTCTTTGTTTTCAAATGTAACAAAAAGCATCTACTTTAACATAGAAACGCTTAGATTTTGAAAATCGTGTGGTATTTTGAAGATAAAACCTTTAAATGTGTTTAACTCTAACCTCGCAATACTGCAAAGCAGCATCTTCTTTGACAAAATAGTCACATATTATCATGTAAAATGCAGAGCAACAAGATATTGTATTGTACACACAGCCAGGAGTAAACATGTAAATATGGTTGACCCAGACACGTGAGTGTGAGAGGCGGGAACACCTTGTGGACCAATTACGTATGTACATACGTACACACAAATATTCTTATGTGTGCATACGATATGTGCACCGTATGTATTACCTTACACATACACTCGCACTCACACAGATTCAGTAAAAAAAAAATTCGCTGTTAATTAACACATTCTCGAATTGTCTCCCTTAAATATCAAATTGCCCCCTTTGGGACGTGCGCCCCTCGGGAACCACGGGTGTAGATGTAGGAATAGGAAAACAATTGCAACTAAAGGATGCCTTAACATCGAGTTGTCGTGACCAAGCCCTCTAAATTGCTGCAACCAGCAGCTGATGCCTCGAACCAAGCTACTAAGCAGAAATTGCGAGATGTTAGTTAAAATTGCATACTATCAATCGCATTTATTTTACACCTCTCTCTCTCTCTCTCTCTCTCTCTCTCTCTCTCTCTCTCTCTCTCTCTCTCCTCTCTCTCTCTCTCTCTCTCTCTCTCTCTCTCTTACAAACACACACTCGTGTCTTATAGATCATAATTGAACTTCACTAAGTGAGGAAACAGTAAATGCTAAATGCATTCACAATGATATGGATTACTTGTTAATAAGAACAAATGAACGCCAGTACTTGGGAGTTACGAGCATACGTGCTTTCTTGTGAGTACTATTAGGCAAACGCAAGCGCGTGCACGCACACGCACACACATAGGAAAGAGAGGGCTGGGCAGATTGCATATTCCTAGACTTCCAGAAAGCATTTGACACTGTCCCACACGGGAGACTTATTAAGAAGCTGCAAGCAATGGTTAGAATAGGTGGAAATGTCTTGAATGGATAAAAACATACTTAGAAGGAAGGAAACACAGGGTTAGAGTAAGGGACTCAGTGTCTGAATGGAGAAGAGTTGGTAGTAGAGATCCACAGGGTTCAGTTTTAGGGCCACATTTGTTCTTTGTATATGTAAATGACCTACCAGAGTCTGTAAATTCGTTAATGAATATGTTTTCAGATGATGCAAAGATTGTGAAGAAAGTAAGAAACGTGAATAATGGTAGAGAACTTCAGGAAGATCTAAATAGTCTGCATGAGTGGTCAGAAAAGTGACTAATGAAATTCAATACTTCAAAATGTAAGGTAATGTGAATGGATACAAGAGCAAGAAGGCCCAAGCTTGACTACTCGGTGGCAGGAGTACAACTTAAGAAACAGAGAATGAGAGAGATCTAGGAGTAAACACATTGGCCGATTTTTCTCCAGAAATGCATATAAATGGCATAGTAAGGGCAGCATATGCCTTCTTAGAAAATGTAAGGGTAGCCCTCAGGCACATGGACAAGGAACTGTTTAGAAATATTTACGTAACCTATGTGAGGCCAAAGCTTGAATATGCAGCTCTCTTTTGGAATGAGCACTTAAAAAGCACATAGTTAAGCCGAAAAAGTTCAAAGACATGCCACGAACCTGGTGTCAGAAATACGCAATCTCAGTTATGGGTAGAGGCTTACCATCACTCAAAGCTAGAAGATTGAGGGGGGATATGGTGACAGTTTTTAAATTCCTTCATGGTTGTGACAGAGTGGATAGGGTTTGATATATTGATAGTGGCTTGAGTTTGAAACTTCATAAGAAAACTTCTTTGCAGGATGTAAGGAAGTACTTTTTCAGTGAAGAGTAGTTGATAATTGGAATTTGCTAAGCGAGGAGGTAGTTAATGCTCACTCAATCCATAGTTTTAAGGACAAGTATGATAAGTATCACAAAGTACAAATTGGAACCAATCAGGAGATGGGAAGTTACGAGCTTGGGGCTCTTTCCAGTAAGCACAATTAGGTGATCACAATTAGGTAATTTTACACACACACACACACACACACACACACACACACACACACACACACACACACACACACACGACATGTAAAAGGAATAAATATGATAGGTGAGAGTGAGCAAAAAAATGAAACCGACCAGGAGACGAGGAATTATGAGCATAGGGCTCTTTTCCTGTGAGTACAGTTGAGTAAATATGCACACATTCACAGGAAAAAGTTCAGTCACGCCACAAAGCTGGTGACAGAGATATGTAATCTTAGTTATGACGAAAGGCTAAAGGAGTTAGACTTACCATCACTCAAAGCTAAAAATATGAGGGGGATAAGGTAACTTTTCCATTGCCTTCATGGATTTGACGGAGTGGATAGAAAGTGATGTCTTGATATGGGTGGCTCTAGAACTAAAGGTCATAGTTTATAGTACTTTGATAGTGCAAGTTTAATTGAGAATTGGAATTCGCTAAGTACTTGTAAATTCAGTGGAGAAATTTTAATACATGCTACAAAGCTGGTGACAGAGATATGTTTCAGAGTTCTTCCAGCCAGAGGGGTGATAAATAACATAATGCTGGGAAATCAGGGCATGCAGATTCGTTTTTATTGCTGTACACAAGTGCGGATGGGGTAGCTGATAAGGCAGTAGAATTAAAGGATATGATTAACGACAGTATGGCAGGTATAGAACAGTTACAGAAACTAAGTTAAGCAAAGGCATAAAGAGTGTCACAGTTTTCCCTAAGGGCTTCAGAATAATGTGAGTTTAAAGATCTGAGAGGACTGGTGGAGGGATAGCATTGCTTAGAAATGAAAAGATTTAGGTTGTATAAATAAACTCTGCTATAGAAAGTGAGTTCAAGGAATATCTTGCTGCTCACATAAATACTAGTTCATAAACATTATAATAGCTGTTTGTATATAATTCACCAAGGAATCGACAAAGGCTAGAGGTATACGAGGAAAGTCAAATAGGTACAATTGAAGTTATAAGGTCAGTTGTTAGCATCACATGGGAGAGAAAGTGTAGGAATTTATAATGGGAGATCTTAATCATAGAGAGATAGACTGAACTAATCTGGACCTGCACAGTGGAGAGAATTCTTTTGGGGGCAAGATTCCTAGATTTTGTACAAAGAAATTTCTTACACCAATATGTACTAGAACCAACGAGGCCATGGGTGGGGATGAGCCATCACCATTTGATCCAGTATTTATATACAATGTGTTGGATATTGGCAAAATTGAGTATGAGCCACTGATTGTAAAAAGTGACCACTGTGTGTTGTTGATGGAGTATATCATCGAAGATGTTCTTCCTAAGAAAAGAGGCACCGAGATGGACATGAAGAAGGACTATCTGAAAGGAAATAACTTGTACAATAAAATTAATTATCTTTTTGTAGTTACTGACTGGATGACCTTATTTACCAACAAATCAGTACAAGAGATGTTTAAAATCTTTTTTTATGAGGAATATGAAAAGATGGTTCCTTCTTGCATGCCATCCACCAGTATAGGAGTTATTAATGCCATGAGTATAAGAGAGCTAAGAAGTGGAGAGACAACTGCTTAAATAGGCATATAAGGAGAAAAAGTACAAATGCTCAGTAGACTCACAAACGAGCAAGAAATTATGACCTAAATAAAAGAGAGCAGAGAGGGATTATTAGAAGGATATTGCCAGAAAGGCTAAAAGACCATCTTTTAATGTTAGGGACCAATTATAAGCATCACTGAGATGGACGAAGAGATCTGTAAAGTACTGAACAATGAGTTTCAGTCAGTGTTCACAGTAGAATATACTCCAACCCCCCATTGCAAAGATAAGAGATCATGGGTTGGTATTAGAGAACATCGCCTTTTTAGCTACAAAAGTATGCAAAGCACTGATGGATTAGATGCCCAAAAAGCTGTAGGTCCTGATGATATATCTCCTTATGCACGTACAAAGCTCGCTAAGCCAATAATAGTGGCATTATGCATCATACTTGAAAAGCTGTTGTCATCTGGGAAGATTCCAAGATATTGGAAGCAAACAAGCTTGGTACTTGTCTTCAAAAAGGGAAGAAGAAACACAGCTCTAAGAGAAAGGCCTGCATACTTGGCCAGCATAGTTTTTCAGGTTATGGAGAAACTACTAAGAAATTGCATCTCTCTTCATTTGGAATCCTTCAACTTTTTGTCAGTGAGACGGTTTCAGAGAAGGTTAATCTACAGGAACAAACTTATTAGAATTTTATGATGAGGTAAATCATATCTTACAAAAAAGAGAGGGCTGGACAAATCGCATATTTTCAGATTTCCAGAAGGCATTTGCTATGGTCCCACATGAGAGAGTTATTAAGAATCTGCAAGTAATGGCAAAAATTGGTGGAAATGTCTTGGAGATAATAAATCTTTTTTTAGAAGGAAGGAAACAGAGGGTTAGAGTAAGTCATTCAGTATCTGACTGGAGAGAGGTTACTAGTGGGGTTCCACAGGGTTCAGTTTTAGGGCCACTTTTGTTCCATGTGTATATAAGTGATCTACCAGAGTGAGTTAATTAATTTTTTTAATATGCTTGCAGATGATACAAAGCTTGTGTAGAAAGTAAAAGATGATAGCAATTGTAGAAAACTTAAGGAGGACCTACATAGTCTGCATGTATAGACAGAAAAGTGGCTAATGAAATACAGTGCTTCAAAATGTAACGTGATGAGAATGGGAACAAGTGCACGAGGGCACAAGTTTGGGTTCTCAATGGGAAGTGGAGAACTTCAAGAGACAGAGAATGAAAGAGATCTAGGGGTAAACATATTGATAGTTATTGTCTCCAGAAATGCACATAGATGGCATAGTAAGGACTGCATATGCTTTCTTAGCATAGGCAAGGGTAGCCTTTAGACATAAGAACAAGGAAATGTTCAGAAATAGTCTTATGTGAGACCAAAGCTTTGATATGAAGCATCCCTTTAAAATCTTGACTTGCAAAAGCACATAAATAAGCTGCAGAAGTTTAAAGACATGCTTCGAAATTGGTGCCAAAAATACGCAATCTCAGTTATGAGGAGAAACTGAGGGAATAAGACTTACCATCACTCGAGTCTAGAAGTATGAGGGAGGATATGGTGATGGTTTTTAAATTCCTTCATGGTTTTTGCATAGTGGTAGGGATCGATATTTTGATATGGCTGACGCTAAAATTAAAGGTCATAATATGAAGCTCGTAAGAAAACTTTTTTGCAGGATGTACGGAAGTACTTTATTAGCGTATGAATAGTTGATGATTGAAATTCGCTATGCGAAGAGGTAAGTAATACTAACTGAATCCATAGTTTTAAGGACAGATTTGAAGAAAAGGATCATTGAGTATGAAAATGGAACCGACCAGGAGAAGGGAAGTTACGAGCATATGTTTTTTTTCAGTAAGCGCAATTAGATAAGTACACAGAGTAAACAAAAAATTAAAGCTATTTGGAGACGGGGATTTAAGAGCGTAGGAGGGCTCTTTCCCGTGAGAACACTTAGGAAAATTCGATATGTTAAATACATCCACTTCCATACGGTCATGTATAGAGTAATTTTTTGGCGTAAAAATTGTTAATAAAATTTAAATTCACTGAGTGATGAGATGGTAGAAGCTAAATGCATTCGTAGTTTTAAGGGTAGACATGACATGTGTCATTAAGTACAAAATGAAACGATCAGAAGACGAGGAGTTACGGGCATAGAAATCTCACCCGTGAGCACTATTAGGTAAATACAAATAGGTAAATACACACCTTGCTCATGCCATAAACATTATTATACTTCTTTTTTTTTATTTCGCTTATAAGCACCATAGATATCATATCTCTTTTGCAGCGGAAGCAGCATTAATAGTAAACTTTCAGCTGCGCATCCTATAGAATTCGGTATTAAATTCTCATGGAAAGCTAAATTATTATTATTATTATTATTATTATTATTATTATTATTATTATTATTATTATTATTATTATTATTATTATTATTATTATTATTATTATTATTATTATTATTATTATAGGTAAGTATTTTTGTATGCATACTCTTATCAAAACATTTTATCGTTTGGTTGTTGTTATGGAAACCATATATAATGTGTTAAAATATTGGTATGCAGTCTATCATAAACGGCTTGAATTCGTTAAGGGGAAGTCTAGTAATCATCACTCTTTCCTAATACCACGAGTCATTTATCTCATGCATGTTTGCATTTGTACCGTCTCAAATTTACTGCCTTGAAGTGGCTACTGGAACGTGGGAACAGATGAGAATAAACAAACTGGTTAACCATTTGTAAGGGACATATTACTAAACATTTCCTTGACTGCATGTATGTATATAATATAAATACTGAACCCACTTCTTACAAAAAATCTTTTACACTGTAGTTTAAAAGTTTTATGTTTTGTTTTTTAGGTCTATCTATTATCTAAAAACTATTCTTGATTTCTTTATTAATACGTATTTTCGTAGTTATGTAATTCAGTATACGTGGGTCAGAGTAGTTAATGGAAGAGTAGTTGGCAAAGCTTTAATGGATTATGTTGTGGTGTACAGGAGGGTGACTGAAATAGTTTTGGATATGAATGTACTGAAAGGCCCTAGTGGTGGAATATTCTTTTTTTAATGAGTGTGGCACTGGGACAGGCAAAAACTGCCCTCATCAAGAAAGCCCGGGCACGAGAAAGCACCAATACAAAGGAAAAAAAAGGTTAAGGACAAGGCAGAGATGAGGTAATGCTACACAAAGTAAAACAACAGACAAAAAATATAGTCATTGTGCTGTGGAACTAGAGATATGGAGGTGTAGGCCCTGATCTGGATGTAGATGGGAAGAAGCAATCTCTGCACCGACCAAACCACGATCTTTAAATCCCCACAAAATACCTGTGAAATGAGGCCGCTTGGCGATTGTTATGTGGCCTCGGCAGTGGGGAAGAAATGCAACTCACCTACTCATCAGAGCAGTGATGGAAGTAGTAGAGATAGAAAGAGAAAGGGATGATACCTTACGGCCAGGAGAGAGAGAATCCAGATTAGAAGTAAGAGAAGGATCATTAATGAGCCTGACTGCCTTAGATTCAACCCTATCTAGGAGATAAGTATAAGAAGAAGCACCCCAGATGTTTGAGCAGTATTCTAAGTAGGGATAGAAAACACCTTTCTAGATTTTAAGTAACTGCAATGAGGAAAAGTAATGGCGAAAAAAAAAATAGAACACCCAATTTTTTTAGATGAAGATTTAGAAATTTGGATTATGTGATTCCTCCAAGACAAGTTAGAGGTCATATGGATTCCTAATATGTTGACAGAATTAAGAGGGTAAATTTCGTTAGTTTCGAAGACAATAGGGTTATCAGGAGGAGAAGAAGATAAAGAGGTAGCCAGAAACTGTGTCTTGGAGGCGTTAAATAGTAGAAGAAAGAGTGATACAAGACTGATTACAAATAGCAGATGAAGGTTGTGAAGAAAAGGCAGAGGAAAAGTGAAGGGTAGAATCGTCCGAAAAGGCATGGAGAACAGAGAAAGATAGGGATTGTAGAAGATCAATGATGAAGAGATGGAACAGAGTAGGTGAAAAAACGGAGCCCTGTGGAATACCAATGGTAACAGAGAAAGGGCTAGACGTCGCACAATCAACAACTAGAGATATAAAACGGTCAGTAAGAAAACTGGAAATCAGAGAACAGAGGGAAGGGGTAAAGGCATAAGCAGGGAGTTTGGCCAACAGAAACTTCTGCCAGACTCTGTCAAAAGCCTTAGAGATATCGAGGGCGATTACAAAAGATTCCCCATAGTTCCTCAGAGAAGATGACCATACATGAGTAAGATAGGACAGGAGGTCACCAGTGAAACTTGCAAGGCTTTTCATGAAGTGAGCATTGAGCAAAGTTTTGAAAACTTAAGCAATAGAAGAGGTTATGGCAATAGGTCGGTAGTTTGAAGGAATAGAGAGTTAACCCTTCTTAAGAACAGGTTGAAATAGAGCATGTTTCCAAGATGAAGGATAGATACTGGTTGACAGCATGAGGCAAAAAAGGCAGCAAAGCACTGGAGCCCCTTCATCTGCAAACTCCTTAAGAAACCTTGCTGGAAGTATCACTGGGACCAGATACCTTGCTCGTCTTTAGCGAGATAAGAAACTTATGAATTATGCATGAAGAAAGTATAAGGAAGGGCATAAAGTTAGAGAGGGGTAAAGATTGAGGGACAGGTGCGCTGGAATCGTTTACAGAAGAGTTGGCAGAAAAATGAGAGCCAAAGAGAGTGGCTATGTTAGTTGGAGAGTAAGCTATAGAACAATCAGAATGAATGAGAGGGCGGGAAACCTTGAGTTACAGAAGTTTTGGAGAGGTTTTTGGCTAAGGACCAGAAATAGTTGTCAGTGAGAGAGGAGTTAAGGTCATAAACTTTCCTTCTTATAAAGGGAGCATTAGACCTTTGAATCTGAGCAGTACAGCGATTCGTAGCTACAATAAAAGAAGAGTGAGTCAAATCAGAAGGTGAGGCTTGGTAATTTTGTGCCCAATTCCTGGCCTGGATAGCCATGGAGCAGGCACTGTCAAACCATGGTTTAGGGGGAGAAAAAGTTTTCTTAGAGGAGGGGATGTATGCCCCCATTTGTGAGGTTATGATCTCCGCAACTTTTAGAGGTACCTGATCAAGGTTGCAGGACCAAAAGCAGTGGTCATCCCATGGGAAGTCAAAGAGGAATTTACGCAAATATTCACACTGAGTAAGCTCAAAGTGCCAAAAGCGGTGCTGAGTAGGAGGGTTTGGTGGAGGGAGAGCAAAAATGGAAGAGATTGAGATCACAGACTGGTATCTTCCCGTCTCCTGATCGGTTCCATTTTGTACTTTGTGATACTTATCATACCTGTCCTTAAACCTACGGCTTGAGTTAGCCTTAAGAACCTCCTTGCTTAGCAAATTCCAATTATCAACTACTCTTACACTAAAAAAGTACTTCCTTACATCCTGCAAAGAAGTTTCCTTACGAAGCTTCAAACTTTCACCTCTAGCTCTAGAGCCAGCCATATCAAAATATTGATCCCTATCCACTCTATCATAACCATGAAGGAATTTAAAGACTGTCACCATATCCCCCTCAATCTTCTAGCTTCGAGTGATGATAAGTCTAATTCCCTCAGCCTCTCATCATAACTGAGATTGCGTATTTCTAGTACCAGTTTCGTGGCATGTCTTGGAACTTTTTAAAGCTTAGCTACTTGCTTTTTCATGTGCAGATTCCAAAAGTGGGCTGCATATTCAAGTTTTGGCCTCACATACATTTCATAAATATTTCTGAACATTTCCTTATCCATGTGCTGAAGGCTACCATTAAATTTGCTAAGAAAGCATATGCTGCCCTTACTATGCCATTTATATGCATTTCTGGAGAAAAATCTACCAGTATTTTTTCTCCTACAGCTCTCTCATTCTGTCTCTTGAAGTTGTACTCCTGCCACCGAGTAGTCAAATTTGGTCCTTCTTGCACTTGTACCCATTCTCATTACCTTACATTTTGAAGTACTAAATTTCATTAGCCACCTTTCTGACCACTTATGCAGACTATTTAGATCTTCCTGAAGTTCTCTACCATTGTTCTCGTTTCTTACTTTGTTCACAATCTTTGCATTATCTGCAAACATATTCATGAATGAATTTACGGTCTCTGGTAAGACTTCTACATATACAAGGAACAAAAGTGGCCCTTAAACTGAACCCTGTAGAACTCCACTACTAACTCTTCTCCATTCAGACACTGAGTGTATTACTCTAACCCTCTGTTCCCTTCCTTCTAAGTAAGATTTTATATATTCCAAGACATTTCCACCTATTCTAACCATTGCTTGCAGCTTCTTAATAAATATCCAGTGTGGGACAGTGTCAAATGCTTTCTGGAAGTATAGAAATATGCAATCTCCCCAGCCCTCTCTTTCCTGTAAGATTAGGCTTACCTCATCATAAAATTCTAATAAGTTTGTACTGTTGATCTACCTTCTCTGAAGCCATATTGTCTCACTAATAAAAAGTTGAAAGATTCCAACTGAAGAGAGAGATGTTTCCTTAGTAATTTCTCCATAACTTTGTAAACTATGCTGGTCAAGGACACTGGTCTATAGTTTAGAGCCATATCCCTCTTTCCCTTTTTGAAGGTGGGTATCACGTTAGCTTGCTTCCAACATCTTGGAATCTCCCCTGACTCCAGTAACTTTTTAAATATGATACTTAGTGCCACTGATATTGAGTTTGCTCATTTTTTTAAGTATATCAGTGGATATATCATCAGGACCTGTAGCTTTATGAACATCAAACTCCATCAGCACTTTGCATACCTCTGTGGCTGAAAGGATGATGCTCCCTAATACTGGCCCATGAGCTTCTATCCCTACAATCTGAGGTAGTGGGGTATTTTCTACTGTAAATACTGACTGAAACTCCTAGTTTAATTCTTTGCAGATTTCTTCGTACGTTTCAGTGATGCTTCCATCCGCTCTGTTAAGCCTTAAAACCTGTTCTTTTACCTTCAGTTTTCCTCTGATAAAGCTGCGGAAAACCTTGGGATTTTCTCTAGCCTTGCTGGTGATGCCCCTTTCATAGTCTCTCTCTGCCTCTCTCCTTTTTCTTGCTTTTTTTGTAGGTTTGCCAGGCATTTATGGTTTTTCTTCTCCTATGCCTTTTCCAGCATTTGTCTCTCCACTCCTTAGCTCTTTTACACTCATTATCGAACCATTTCTCTCTGGCATGAATTACACCTACCTTGATGGCAGGTATGCAGCAATCTACTATCTTCCCATATTTCTCACAAAAGATGTTGTACATTTTTTTGTACAGATTTGTTTTACAATAAGGTCCTCCAGTTAATAACTGCAAAAGGCTCATTCATTTTGATGTAATATCCTTTTGGATAGTTCCTCCTCATGTCCTCAGTACCTCTACTCTCAGACAGAACATCCTCAGTGATATACTCCATCAACAACACACAGAGGTCACTCTTTCCAATTGGTGGTTCAAACTCAATTTTTCAATATCCAACACATTATCTGTGAATACTAGATCAAGTAGTGATGGCTCATCCCCACCCCTGCCCTCGTTGGTTGAGTGTGTGTGATTACCTAATTGTGATTACCTAATTGTGTTTACGGGAAAGAGCCCAAAGCTCGTATCTTCCCGTCTCCTCATCGGTTCCATTTTATACTTTGTGATACTTATCATACCTGTCCTTAAAACTATGGATTGAGATAGCATTAACTACCTCCTCGCTTAGCCAATTCCAATTATCAACTACTCTTACACTGAAAAAGTATTTCCTTACATCCTGCAAACAAGTTTTCTTACGAAGCTTCAAATTATGACCTCTAGTTCTAGAGCCAGCCATATCAAAATATCGATCCCTATCCACTCTGTCATAACCATGAAGGAATTTAAAGACTGTCACCATATCCCCCCTCACTCTTCTAGCTTCGAGTGATGATAAGTCTAATTCCCTCAGCCTCTCATCATAACTGAGATTGCGTATTTCTAGCACCAGTTTCGTGGCATGTCTTTGAACTTTTTCAAGCTTAGCTATGTGTTTTTTCAAGTGCTGATTCCAAAAGGGGGCTGCATATTCGAGTTTTGGCCTCACATAGGTTACATAAATATTTCTGAACATTTCCTTGTCCATGTGCCTGAAGGCTACCCTTACATTTGATAAGAATGCATATGCTGCCCTTACTATGCCATTTATATGTATTTCTGGAGACAAATCTGCCAGTATGTTTACTCCTAGATCTCTCTCATTTTCTGTCTCTTGAAGTTGTACTCCAGCCACCGAGTAGTCAAGCTTGGGCCTTCTTGCACTTGTACCCATTCTCATTACCTTACATTTTGAAGTATTGAATTTCATTAGCCACTTTTCTGACCACTCATGCAGATTATTTAGATCCTCCTGAAGTTCTCTACCATTATTCTCGTTTTTTACTTTCTTCACAATCTTTGCATCATCTGCAAACATATTCATGAATGAATTTACAGACTCTGGTAGGTCATTTACATATACAAGGAACAAAAGTGACCCTAAAACTGAACCCTGTGGAACTCCACTACTAACTCTTCTCCATTCAGACACTGAGTGTCTTACTCTAACCCTCTGTTCCCTACCTTCTAAGTAAGTTTTTATCCATTCCAAGACATTTCCACCTATTCTAGCCATTGCTAGCAGCTTCCTAATAAGTCTCCCATGTGGAACAGTGTCAAACGCTTTCTGGAAGTCTAGGAATATGCAATCTGCCCAGCCCTCTCTTTCCTGTCAGATTCGGCTTACCTCATCATAAAATTCTAATAAGTTTGTTACTGTTGATCTACCTTCTTCTGAAGCCATGTTGCCTCACTGACAAAAAGTTGAAGGATTCCAAGTGAAGAGAGATATGTTTCCTTAGTAGTTTCTCCATAACTTTGCAAACTATGCTGGTCAAGGAAACTGGTCTATAGTTCAGAGCCGTATCCCTCCTTCCCTTTTTGAAGATAGGTATCACATTTGCTTGTTTCCAGCATCATAGAATCACCCCTGACTCCAGTGACTCTTTAAAAATGATAACCAGTGCCACTGATATTGTGTCTGCGCATTTTTTAAGCACATGAGGGGATATGTCATCAGGCCCTGTAGCTTTATGAACATCTAAATCCATCAGCGCTTTGCATACCTCTGTGGCTGTAAGGTTGATGTTCTCTAATACCGGCCCTTGAGCTTCTATCTCTGCAATCTGAGGGGGTGGGGTATTTTCTACTGTAAATACTGACTGAAACTCCTTGTTCAATTCTTTGCAGATCTCTTCATCCGTCTCGGTGATGCTTCCATCCGCTCTCTTTAGCCTTAAAACCTGTTCTTTTACCTTCAGTTTTCCTCTGATAAAGCTGTGGAAAAGCTTGGGATTTTCTTTCGCCTTCCTGGTGATGTCCCTCTCATAGTCTCTCTCTGCCTCTCTCCTTTTACTTAGGTAGTCATTTCTTGCTCTTTTGTAGGTTTGCCAGGCTTTATGTTTTTTCTCCTCCTATACCTTTTCCAGCATTTGTGTCTCCACTCCTTAGCTCTTTTACACTCATTATCGAACCATTTCTCTCTGGCATGAATTACACCTACTTTGGTGACAGGTATGCAGCAATCTACTATCTTCCCATATTTCTCACAAAAGATGTCATAAATTTCTTGTACAGATTTGTTGGAAAATAAGTTTTTCCAGTCAATAACAGCAAAAATCTCATTCATTTTGATTAATCTCCTTTCGGATAGTTCCTCCTCATGTCCTCAGTGCCTCTACTCTCAGGCAGAATATCTTCAATGATATACTCCATCAACAACACACAGTGGTCACTCTTTGCAATTAGTGGTTCATACTCAATTTTTTCAATATGCAACACATTATCTGTGATTACTAGATCAAGTAGTAATGGCTCATCCCCACCCCTGGCCCTTGTTGGTTCCATTATATGTTGGTGTAGGAAATTCTCTTGTACGCAATCTAGGAATCTTGCCCCGAATGAGTCCTCACCACAGTGTGGGTCAAGATTTATCCAATCTATCTCTTTATGATTAAAATCTCTCATAATCAAAGTCCTACAGTTTCTCTCCCGTGCCATGTTAACAACTGAGTTTATGACTTCAATAGTACCTATATGACTTTCCTTATAAACTTCTAGCCTATTTTGTTCCTTGGTGGGTTATATACAACAGTTATTATAATGCTCTCTGACGAAGTATTTATGCGAGCAATAAGAAATTCCTTGAACTCACTTTCTATTGCCAAGTTTATTTCTTCAACTTGAATCCTTTCACTTATGAGCAGTGCTATCCCTCCACCAGTCCTCTCAGATCTTTCAACGCCTTAATATTCTGAAGCCCTTAGGAAAAACTGTGACATAGTTTATGTCCTCACTCAACTTAGTCTCTGTAATTGCTACTATATCTGCCTTACTGTTGTGAATCCTATCTTTTAATTCTACTGCCTTACCAGCTAATCCATCAGCATTTGTGTATAACAATCTTAATGATGCCCCATCCCCTGATCTTCTGTCATTATCTTCTTTATCTCCCCTTTGTCTGGAAGAACTCTGAAATGAAAATTTTTCTTCTCTTCTTCATTTCTTCCCTCATTTAACCTTCTTGCCTCTTCCAAAAAGTTTTTTATCTTTCCCATCTCTTCCTGTGTTCTGTATCAGCTAATGAACACTTCTTTGAATTCTTGAAGGTCTTAGACTTTTTTCCTCAACAATATTTCCCTACATGTTTCCCCTCTCTCAAAGGTTACTTTTGTTGGTCTCGGCTTTCCTTCCCTCGAATATTTGCCTAGTTGGTGTATGTTTGCAATATCCTCAGGACCACAATCTACTCCAAGCTTTCTTATCAGGTCTACAACCCTAGCTTTATTTTCTTCAAGTCTCCCCTGCCATGTTGGCTCCTGGGATTCGCTTATGCCTGAGATTACCACTGTCGTCTCTTTATCAAGTGCCTATTTGATCAGTGGGTTTGCCCTTTCCATCACAGCGTCTTTCATTTTTTCGATTACTGTCTCTTTATAGTCAACTGTTTGTATGTTTTCCAGTGCCACCACCTTTACAGCCTCTTTTACTGCCACATTCCCCTTTAGTGCATCAGCAAAGGAAGTTTTCATGGCATCATTTTCCATATTCAGCTCCTGGAAATCTTTTCTAAACTGTTCAATGTTTTCCTTAATCTGGGCATTCCAAGCCGCAATCTCGTCTCTCTCAGAAGAAAGCAGTGAACTAACATCTAATTCACTTAGGTTGTCATTCAACTGTTTGTTTTTATCTTCTTGTTTAGAAATTCTGGTTTCTAGTTCACTCTTTTCCCCTTCCAGCTTCTTTATTCATTTTTCTAGTTCCTTTCTCTCCTGCCCTTGTGCTTTATTTGCTTCCTCCAAAAATCTTATTTCCTCTCTGAGTGTTTCATTCTCTTTGATTTCTCTATCCATATTCCGAATTTTATCATCAAGGCTTACAACCATTGCCTCTAAATCCTTGATTTTCTGTTTTAGTCTCCTAATGTGTGTGTGATTACCTAATTGATTACCTAATTGTGTTTACGGGAAAGAGCCCAAAGCTCGTATCTTCCCGTCTCCTGATCGGTTCCATTTTAGACTTAGTGATACTTATCGTACCTGTCCTTAAAACTATGGATTGAGATAGCATTAACTACCTCCTCGCTTAGCGAATTCCAATTATCAACTACTCTTACACTGAAAAAGTATTTCCTTACATCCTGCAAACAAGTTTTCTTACGAAGCTTCAAACTATGACCTCTAGTTCTAGAGCCAGCCATATCGAAATATCGATCCCTATCCACTCTATCATTACCATGAAGGAATTTAAAGACTGTCACCATATCCCCCCTTACTCTTCTAGCTTCGAGTGATGGCAAGTCTAATTCCCTCAGCCTCTCATCATAACTGAGATTGCGTATTTCTGGCACCAGTTTCGTGGCATGTCTTTGAACTTTTTCAAGCTTAGCTATGTGCTTTTTCAAGTGCGGATTCCAAAAGGGGGCTGCATATTCGAGTTTTGGCCTCACATAGGTTACATAAATATTTCTGAACATTTCCTTGTCCATGTGCCTGAAGGCTACCCTTACATTTGATAAGAATGCATATGCTGCCCTTACTACGCAATTTATATGTATTTCTGGAGACAAATCTGCCAGTATGTTTACTCCTAGATCTCTCTCATTTTCTGTCTCTTGAAGTTGTACTCCAACCACCGAGTAGTCAAGCTTGGGCCTTCTTGCACTTGTACCCATTCTCATTACCTTACATTTTGAGGTATTGAATTTCATTAGCCACTTTTCTGACCACTCATGCAGATTATTTGGATCCTCCTGAAGTTCTCTACCATTGTTCTTGTTTTTTACTTTCTTCACAATCTTTGCATCATCTGCAAACATATTCATGAATGAATTTACAGACTCTGGTAGGTCATTTACATATACAAGGAACAAAAGTGGCCCTAAAACTGAACCTTGTGGAACTCCACTACTAACTCTTCTCCATTCAGACACTGAGTGTCTTACTCTAACCCTCTGTTCCCTTCCTTCTAAGTAAGTTTTTATCCATTCCAAAACATTTCCACCTATTCTAGCCATTGAGTGCAGCTTCCTAATAAGTCTCCCATGTGGAACAGTGTCAAATGCTTTCTGGAAGTCTAGGAATATGCAATCTGCCCAGCCCTCTCTTTCCTGTAAGATTTGGCTTACCTCATCATAAAATTCTAATAAGTTTGTTACTGTTGATCTACCTTCTCTGAAGCCATGTTGCCTCACTGACAAAAAGTTGAAGGATTCCAAGTGAAGAGAGATATGTTTCCTTAGTAGTTTCTCCATAACTTTGCAAACTATGCTGGTCAAGGAAACTGGTCTATAGTTCAGAGCCGTATCCCTCCTTCCCTTTTTGAAGATAGGTATCACATTTGCTTGTTTCCAGCATCTTGGAATCTCCCCCAACTCCAGTGACTCCTTAAATATGATACTTAGTGCCACTGATATTGTGTTTGCGCATTTTTTAAGCACATGAGGGGATATGTCATCAGGACCTGTAGCTTTATGAACATCTAAATCCATCAGCGCTTTGCATACCTCTGTGGCTGTAAGGTTGATGTTCTCTAATACCGGCCCTTGAGCTTCTATCACTGCAATCTGAGGGGGTGGGGTATTTTCTACTGTAAATACTGACTGAAACTCCTTGTTCAATTCTTTGCAGATCTCTTCGTCCGTCTCAGTGATGCTTCCATCCGCTCTCTTTAGCCTTAAAACCTGTTCTTTTACCTTCAGTTTTCCTCTGATAAAGCTGTGGAAAAGCTTGGGATTTTCTTTAGCCTTCCTGGTGATGTCCCTCTCATAATCTCTCTCTGCCTCTCTCCTTTTACTTAGGTAGTCATTTCTTGCTCTTTTGTAGGTTTGCCAGGCATTTATGTTTTTTCTCCTCCTATACCTTTTCCAGCATTTGTGTCTCCACTCCTTAGCTCTTTTACACCCATTATCGAACCATTTCTCTCTGGCATGAATTACACCTACTTTGGTGACAGGTATGCAGCAATCTACTATCTTCCCATATTTCTCACAAAAGATGTCATACATTTCTTGTACAGATTTGATGTAAAATAAGGTTCTCCAGTCAATAACTGCAAAAAGCTCATTCATTTTGATGTAATCTCCTTTCCGATAGTTCCTCCTCATGTCCTCAGTGCCTCTACTCTCAGGAAGAATATCTTCAATGATATACTCCATCAACAACACACAGTGGTCACTCTTTCCAATTGGTGGTTCATACTCAATATTTTCAATATCCAACACATTATCTGTGAACACTAGATCAAGTAGTGATGGCTCATCCCCACCCCTGGCTCTTGTTGGTTCCATTACATGTTGGTGTAGGAAATTCCCTTGTACGCAATCTAGGAATCTTGCCCCGAATGAGTCCTCACCACTGTGTGGGTCAAGATTTATCCAATCTATCTCTTTATGATTAAAGTCTCCCATAATCAAAATCCTACATTTTTTCTCCCGTGCCATGTTAACAACTGAGTTTATGACTTCAATAGTACCTATA
>JAXCGZ010011321.1:102500-107500 GCA_037179515.1 Halocaridina rubra
ATACAGTGCCCTTTTCACCTCCTCTCTTGTAATCTCTCTCTCATTTTCATCCCCTATTACTGGTACTTGAATACCCCCCACTGCCACTATATCTACCTCTCTATCTTTCTCAACATTCAGCAAGCACTCAAAATAATGTGCCCATCTTTTCCTTGCATCGTTCCCTCTTATCATCTGCCCATTCACATCTTTCACTGTCTCTTCCATCCTCGATCCACCCTTCCTTAATCTCTTCACTACTTTCCAAAACTTCTTTTTATTTTCCTCTTATGACCTACTAAAATCCTGTCCCCACCTAACATAAACCAACCTCTTCTCTTCCTCTACCTTCTGCTTGGTTTCCACATTTTTCTCCCTATATCTTTCATACTTCTCCCTACTTTTACACTGCAGCCATTCCTCAAAAGCCCTTTTTTTCCCTTCCACCTTCATTTTCACCCCTACATTCCACCAGTTGCTGCCCCTCCTCATGCCACCTCCAACAAACCTCTTTCCACACACATCACTTGCATGTCCCACAAAACATTCTTTCATCAACCCCCATTCCTCCTCTAACTCCCCAACTTCTCTTTCTTTCATCCTGTCATATTCCACTTTCAACCTGTTCTGATATTCCTGTCTCTTCTCTGACTTCTTCAACTCTTCCACCTTCACCATTTCCCTTCTACATCCCCCCACTCTATTTCCCCACTCATTTGCTACTACCACTTTTGCTTCAACCTAAAAGTTATCAGATATCCCAGCAGCCACACCCCTAAATGCATGCAAATCTTTCACTCTACCAATCATGCTCTTGGCTACCAACACATTCCATCAATGCTCATTCTTTTACTCTTCCATTTGCCACTCTCATATATATATATATATATATATATATATATATATATATATATATATATATATATATATATATATATATATATATATATATATATATATATATATATATATATATATATATATATATATATATATATATATATATATATATATATATATATATATATATATATATATATATATATATATATATATTATATATATATATATATATATATATATATATATATATATATATATATATATATATATATATATATATATATATATATATATATATATATATATATAGGTTTTTAAAAGGAATCCAATCTTATAGCTTATATCTGCTATACTTAGGAATGAACGCATTCTAACTGAATGCCACTATGTTCATATTACAGATTCCCCAACCTCACTCGTGGCTTCATTTTCGCATTTAATTCAATTCCCAATCTCATTCGGGCTATACAATAATCAATTAAGCCCATTACATATGTGAAAACATGAATCATTTTTTACCCCGACCGGGACTCGAACCTAGGACTTATAATTACTAAGTCTAGGCGCTACCAACTACACACCACAGAAGGTTTTTAAAAGTAATCCAACCTTATAGCTTATATCTGCTATACTTAGCAATGAACGCATTCGAACTGAATGCCACTATGTTAATATTACAGATTCCCCAACCTCACTCGTGGCTTCATTTTCGCATTTAATTCCATTCCCAATCTCATTCGGGCTATGCAATAATCAATTAAGCACATTACATATGTGAAAACATGAATCATATTTTACCCCGACCGGGACTCGAACCTAGGACTTATAATTACCAAGTCTAGGCGCTACCAACTACACACCACAGAAGGATTTTAAAAGGAATCCAACCTTATAGCTTATATCTGCTATACTTAGGAATGAACGCATTCTAACTGAATGCCACTATGTTCATATTACAGATTCCCTAACCTCACTCGTGGCTTCATTTTCGCAATTAATTCAATTTCCAATCTCATTCGGGCTATGCAATAATCAATTAAGCACATTACATACGTGAAAACATGAATCATATTTTACCCCGACCGGGACTCGAACCTAGGACTTATAATTACTAAGTCTAGGCGCTACCAACTACACACCACAGGTTTTTAAAAGGAATCCAACCTTATAGCTTATATCTGCTATACTTAGGAATGAACGTATTCTAACTGAATGCCACTATGTTCATATTACAGATTCCCCAACCTCACTCGTGGCTTCATTTTCGCATTTAATTCAATTAACAATCTCATTCGGGCTATACAATAATCAATTAAGCACATTACATATGTGAAAACATGAATCATTTTTTACCCCAACCGGGACTCGAACCTAGGACTTATAATTACTGAGTCTAGGTGCTACCAACTAATTATAAGTCCTAGGTTCGAGTCCCGGTCGGGGTAAAAAATGATTCATGTTTTCACATATGTAATGTGCTTAATTGATTATAGTATAGCCCGAATGAGATTGGTAATTGAATTAAATGCGAAAATGAAGCCACGAGTGAGGTTGGGAAATCTGTAATATAACATAGTGGCATTCAGTTAGAATGCATTCATTCCTAAGTATAGCAGATATAAGCTATAAGGTTGGATTCCTTTTAAAAACCTTCTGTGGTGTGTAGCTGGTAGCGCCTAGACTTAATAATTATAAGTCCTAGGTTCGAGTTCCGGTCGGGGTAAAAAATTATTCATGTTTTCTCATATGTATTGTGCTTAATTGATTATTGTATAGCCCGAATGAGATTGGGAATTGAATTAAATGCGAAAAAGAAGCCAGGAGTGAGGGTGGGGAATCTGTAATATGAACATAGTGGCCTTCAGTTAAAATGCGTTCATTCCTAAGTACAGCAGATATAAGCTATAAGGTTGGATTCCTTTTAAAAACCTTCTGTGGTGTTTAGTTAGTAGCGCCTAGACTTAGTAATTATAAGTCCTAGGTTCGAGTCCCGGTCGGGGTAAAAAATGATTCATGTTTTCACATATGTAATGTGCTTAATTGATTAATATATATATATATATATATATATATATATATATATATATATATATATATATATATATATATATATATATATATATATATATATATATATATAATAATAATAATAATAATAATAATAATACATACATACATAAACCTTGGCTATTTCCCCCTTTAATTGGGGGGTAGCCGACATCAAGAAAGGAAAACAAAAAGGGGGATTACTTTGCTCTATGGGCAATGACGAGGGAGCTAGCGACCGTTCAGATGGCACTGCTGGAGTGCCACAGCCCATCCTCCCGGCTCTTCCACAACCTGTGTCGCTTCACAACTGCCAGCTCCTCCTACTGCCCCTACCACAGGGCTATCTCAGTAAGATGCAGCCCCGTTGTAACAGCAGATGCCCATCAGAGCCGCGTCACAATCGCTCGCCACTCATTCCTATTCCTAGCACGCTCGGTTGCTTCCCTCACATCCATCCTCCTATCATTCAGGGCTCTCCTTACTCCATCCATCCATCCAAACCTAGGCCTCCCTCTAGCCTTTCTCCCATCAACTCTCGCATTCATCACCTTTTTCAGCAGCCTTTCATCATCCATCCTTTCCACATGGCCAAACCATCTCAGAACATTCATATCTACTCTGGCTGCAATTTCTCTCCTCACACCCGTTCTTGCTCTCACCACTTCATTCCTAACCCTATCCAATCGAGATACACCAATCATACTCCTCAGGCATTTCATCTCAAACACATTTACTTTCCGTCTCTCACTTACTTTCATACCCCATAACTCTGATCCATACATCACAGTTGGCACAACCACTTTCTCATGCAAAACTTTCTTAACATTCATTTCCAACCCTCTATTTTTCATCACTCCTTTCAATGCACCCAACACTTTACATCCTTCATTCACTCTGTGACACACATCTGCTTCCACTCCACCATTTGCAGCTATAACCGAGCCTAAATACTTAAACTGATTAACCTCCTCAAGTGTCTCTCCATTCAACAAAACATTCAATCCAGCGCCATCCTCATTTCTTGTACACCTCATAACCTTACTCTTTCCCACATTCACTCGCAGCTTCCTTCTCTCACACACCAATCCAAATTCTGACACTAACTGACACAGCTTTTCCTCTGAATCTGCCACCACCACAGTATCATCTGCAAACAGCAACTGATTCAGCTCCCACTCGTTATCATCCTCATCTACTATTCTCAAACCTCGACCACGCACTCGCTCATTCACCTCTCTTACAACTCCATCAATATACAAATTGAACAGCCATGGTGACATCACACATCCCTGTCTCAGTCCCACACTCACTGGAAACCACTCACTCACTTCATTTCCTACCCTAACACAAGCTCTACTACCCTCATACAAACTCTTCACTGCATGCAACAATTTACCATTTATTCCATATAATCTCAAAACATTCCACATAGCCTCTCTATCAACTCTATCATATGCTTTCTCCAGATCCAAAAATGCAAAATACTCATCCTTACCCTTTGCTAAATATTTCTCACATAACTGAATAACTATAAAAATCTGATTTATACAACCTCTACCTCTCCTAAAACCACTCTGCACTTCCACGATCACATATTCTGTCTTATCCCTAATCCTATTAACCAGTATCCTACCATACACTTTTCCTACCACACTCAACAAACTTATACCCCTAAAATTACTGCATTCATACATATCTCCCTTACCTTTGTATAGGGGCACTATACAGGCAATCACCCAATCCACTGGCACCAATGACAACATAAAGCATATATTAAACACTCTCACTAACCATTCCAATGCAGTCACACCCCCTTCTTTCAACATCTCCGCTCTCACACCATCCATTCCAGGTGCTTTACCTGCTTTCGCTTCATACAATGCCCTTTTCACCTCCTCTCTTGTAATCTCTCTCATTTTCATCTCCCATTACTGGCCCTTGAACCCCTCCCACTGCCACTATAGCTGCCTCTCTATCTTCCTCAACATTCAGCAAGCACTCAAAATATTCTGCCCATCTTTTCCTTGCATCGTTCCCTCTTAACATCTGTCCATTCACATCTTTCACTGTCTCTTCCATCCTCGATCCACCCTTCCTTGCTCTCTTCACTTCTTTCCAAAACTTCTTTT
>JAXCGZ010011321.1:120000-255000 GCA_037179515.1 Halocaridina rubra
TGTTTTTTCTCCTCCTATACCTTTTCCAGCATTTGTCTCTCCACTCCTTAGCTCTTTTACACCCATTATCGAACCATTTCTCTCTGGCATGAATTACACCTACTTTGGTGACAGGTATGCAGCAATCTACTATCTTCCCATATTTCTCACAAAAGATGTCATACATTTCTTGTACAGATTTGTTGTAAAATAAGGTTCTCCAATCAATAACTGCAAAAAGCTCATTCATTTTGATGTAATCTCCTTTTGGATAGTTCCTCCTCATGTCCTCAGTGCCTCTACTCTCAGGAAGAATATCTTCAATGATATACTCCATCAACAACACACAGTGGTCACTCTTTCCAATTGGTGGTTCATACTCAATATTTTCAATATCCAACACATTATCTGTGAACACTAGATCAAGTAGTGATGGCTCATCCCCACCCCTGGCCCTTGTTGGTTCCATTACATGTTGGTGTAGGAAATTCCCTTGTACGCAATCTAGGAATCTTGCCCCGAATGAGTCCTCACCACTGTGTGGGTCAAGATTTATCCAATCTATCTCTTTATGAATAATGTCTCCCATAATCAAAATCCTACATTTTTTTCCGCGTGCCATGTTAACAACTGAGTTTATGACTTCAATAGTACCTATATGACTTTCCTCATAAACTTCAAGCCTATTTTGGTTCCTTGGTGGGTTGTATACAACAGTTATTATAATGCTCTCTGACCCAGTATTTATGCGAGCAACAAGAAATTCCTTGAACTCACTTTCTATAGCCAAGTTTATTTCTTCAACTTGAATCCTTTCACTTATGAGCAGTGCTATCCCTCCACCAGTCCTCTCAGATCTTTCAACCCTTAGTATTCTGAAGCCCTTAGGAAAAACTGTGACACTGTTTATGTCCTCACTCAACTTAATCTCTGTAATTGCTACTATATCTGCCTTACTGTTGTGAATCCTATCTTTTAATTCTACTGCCTTACCAGCTAATCCATCAGCATTTGTGTATAACAATCTTAATGAGGTTCCATCCCCTGATCATCTGTCATTATCTTCTTTATCTCCCCTTTGTCTGGAAGAACTCTGTAACGAAAATTTTTCTTCTCTTCTTCATTTCTTTCATCATTTAACCTTCTTGCCTCTTGCAACAAGTTTTTGATCTTTCCCATCTCTTCCTGTGTTCTGTATCGTCTAATGAACACTTCTTTGAATTCTTGAAGGTCTTTTAGACTTTTTTTTCTCAACAATATTTCCCTACATGTTTCCCCTCTCTCAAAGGTTACTTTTGTTGGTCTCGGCTTTCCTTCCCTCGAATATTTACCTAGTTGGTGTATGTTTACAATATCTTCAGGACCACATACTACTCCAAGCTTTCTTATCAGGTCTACAACCCTAGCTTTATTTTCTTCAAGTCTCCCCTGCCATGTTGGCTCCTGGGATTCACTTATGCCTGAGATTACCACTGTCTTCTCCTTATCAAGTGCCTGTCTGAAGAGTGGGTTTGCCCTTTCCATCACAACGTCTTTCATTTTTTTGATTACTGTCTCTTTATAGTCAACTGTTTGTATGTTTTCCAGTGCCACCACCTTTACAGCCTCTTTTACTGCCACATTCCCCTTTAGTGCATCAGCAAAGGAAGTTTTCATGGCATCATTTTCCATATTCAGCTCCTGGAACTCTTTTCTGAACTGTTCAATGTTTTCCTTAATCTGGACATTCCAAGCAGCAATCTCGTCTCTCTCAGAAGAGAGCAGTGAACTAACATCTAATTCCTTTAGGTTGTCATTCAGCTGTTTGTTTTTATCTTCTTGTTTAGAAATTCTAGATTCTAGTTGACTCTTTTCCCCTTCCTGCTTCTTTATTCTTTTTTCTAGTTCCTTTCTCTCCTGCCCTTGTGCTTTATTTGCTTCCTCCAAAGATCTTATTTGCTCTCTGAGTGTTTCATTCTCTTTCATTTCTCCATCCATATTCCGAATGTTATCATCAAGGCTTATAACCATTGCCTCTAAATTCTTGATTTTCTGTTTAAGTCCCCTAATGGCTACCCCTCCTACCGACCCATGGATGGGAGAGGTTTTGGACAGAGATGGCATCATTTTTATGTTCTCCCTCTCACAGAATATAGAATGAAGACGAGAAAGAGGAAAAAAAAAAAGAGAAAAACTTTTAATTAAGCTTCACACAGAATTTTTATATCTCCATATAAGTGCTATTTAGTGACTCAGTTTATCTCTTTTCTGGTAACACACATCTTAACTTAAAAACTTGACCATGGTAATTTAAGGATAAAAAGAAAAACAAAAACAAAAGTCAAACCTGAAGGAAAATTCGAATTTGTGTCTGAGGTGGCACCCACCTGTTTCTGCTATATATTCTTCCTAACTGATAAACTCACTTGCTAACCAAGATATGTTATCACAGGATTAGACTTTACATTTAACTCAATATATATACAAAATAAAAAAAATAGTAAAAGAGAAAGCTAAAAGAAAAGAAAAAATGAAGAAAATAAGAAAGCTGTACTACTTGGCAACTTAACTCAGTACTGTTGACAGGTGGATATTTGTTTTTTTTTTTTAATTATTCAATTATTTCGTGTATCAAACTAACTAACAAGTTAATATAAATGGGAAGGATACTGATTTTAACAATATATAGAACCACAGGATCAGGTAAACGGCTTAAGAGCTTTCCCCAGTTCACACAAAAAATTAGGTAATGTGATGTGATGGCTTCACCTCTGGCAACTCTTCTAAATTTCCTTCAAGGCAGAACTGGACGGCAGCTTCTCTCTCCCCTCACGAAAATGTTCTCAATTTTTTTCCTTTAATATTTTGGACAGTCTCGTCATACAACAAATATAAGTTTTGTACTCACAATACTCTGCAGGATTTCAGATTTATGGATATTATGGTAAAGTTTTCCACTAAGCACTTAGTCACTCAAAACACCATATGTGTGTGTGTGATTACCTAATTGTGATTACCTAATTGTGTTTACGGGAAAGAGCCCAAAGCTCGTATCTTCCCGTCTCCTGATCGGTTCCATTTTAGACTTAGTGATACTTATCATACCTGTCCTTAAAACTATGGATTGAGATAGCATTAACTACCTCCTCGCTTAGCCAATTCCAATTATCAACTACTCTTACACTGAAAAAGTATTTCCTTACATCCTGCAAACAAGTTTTCTTACGAAGCTTCAAACTATGACCTCTAGTTCTAGAGCCAGCCATATCAAAATATCGATCCCTATCCACTCTATCATAACCATGAAGGAATTTAAAGACTGTCACCATATCCCCCCTCACTCTTCTAGCTTCGAGTGATGGTAAGTCTAATTCCCTCAGCCTCTCATCATAACTGAGATTGCGTATTTCTGGCACCAGTTTCGTGGCATGTCTCTGAAGTTTTTCAAGCTTAGCTATGTGCTTTTTCAAGTGCGGATTCCAAAAGGGGGCTGCATATTCGAGTTTTGGCCTCACATAGGTTACATAAATATTTCTGAACATTTCCTTGTCCATGTGCCTGAAGGCTACATGTGTGTGTATGTGTGTGTGTGTGAAATTACCTAATTGTAATTACTTAACTGTGGTTACGGGAAAGAGCCCCAAGTTCGTAACTTTCCGACTCCGGGTCGGTTTCATTTTGTACTTAGTGATATTTATCATACTTGTCCTTAAAACTATCGATTGAATTAGAATTAATTACCAATTATCAACTGCCCTAACACTAAACAAGTTCTTCCTTGCATCCTGCACACTACACCTCTAGTTCTAGTGCCAGCCATCTCAAAAAATCGATCTCTATTCACTCTGGCATAACCATGAAGGAATTTAAAAACTGTCACCATATTCCCCCTCAATCTTCTAGCTTCGAGTGATGGTAAGTCAAAATCCTTCAGCCTCTCATCATAACTGAAAATGCGTAATTTTGGCTACAGTTTCGTGGCATCTCTCTGAACTTTTTGCAGCTTAACTACGTGCTTTTTCAAGTGCGGATTCCAAAAGAGGGCTGCATATTCAAGTTTTGGCCTCATATAGGTTACATATTTATTTCTGAACATTTCCTTCTCCATGTTCCTAAAGGCTACCCTTACATTTGCTAAGAAAGCAAATGCTGTGCTTACTATGCCATTTACATGTATTTCTGGAGACAAATAGCCCAGTATGTTTACTCCTAGATCTCTGTCATTCTCAATCTCTTGTAGTCCTACTCCTGTCACCGAGTAGTTAAGCTTGAGCCGTCTTGCACTTGTAGCCATTCTCATTACCTTACATTTTGAAGTACTGAATTTCATTAGCCAATTTTCTGACCACTCATGCAGACTATTTAGATCTCCCTGAAGTTCTCTACAATTGTTCTCGTTTCATATTTTTTTTTTCATAATCTTTGCATCATTTGTAAACATTTTCATGAAAGATATACAGACTCTGGTAGCTCATTTGCATATACAGGGAACATATACATATATGTGTGTGTGTTTGTATGTGCATGCATATATATGTGTGTGTATATAAATATATATATATATATATATATATATATATATATATATATATATATATATATATATATATATATATATATATATATATATATATATATATATATATATATATATATATATATATATATATATACAAATATATATGCATATATATATATATACATTTATATATATATATATATATATATATATATATATATATATATATATATATATATATATATATATATATATATATATATATATATATATATATATATATATATATATATATATATATATATATATATATATATATATATATATATATATATATATATATATTTATATATATATATATATATATATATATATATATATATATATATATATATATATATATATATATATATATATATAAATATATATATATATATATATATATATATATATATATATATATATATATATATATATATATATATATATATATATATATATATAAATTCATACATACATACATACATACATACATACATATATATATATACATATATATATATATATATATATATATATATATATATATATATATATATATATATATATATATATATATATGTGTGTACATACACATATATATATATATATATATATATATATATATATATATATATATATATATATATATATATATATATGAATCGTTATTACCCCGGCAGGGACTTGAACCTAGGACTTATAATTACTAAGCCAAAGTGTTACCAACCACACCACAAAATCTTAAAAGGAAACAGACCTTATAGCTTATATCTGCTACAGTAGGAATGAATGCATTCTATCTGAATATCACTATATTCATATTACAGTTTCCCCAGCCTCACTCGTGGTTTCGTTTTCGCATTTAATTCAAATCCCAATCTCATTCAGGACCAATAATATCCAAATAAGCACATTATCTATGTGAAAACATGAATCATTTATACCCCAACAGGGACCTGAACCGAGGACTTATAATTACTAAGCCAAGGCGCTTCCGACTACACCATAGAAGGTTAAAAGGAAACAGACCTTATAGCTTATATCTGCTACAGTATGAATGAATGCATTCTATCTGAATGCCACTATGTTCATATTACAGTTTCCCCAACCTCACTCGTGGTTTTGTTTTCGCATATAATTCAACTCCCAATCTCATTCGGGACCAACAATAACCAAATAAGCACATTATATATGTGAAAACATGAATCAATTTACCCCGACCGGGACTTAAACCTAGGACTTATAATTACTAAGTCAAGGCACTACCATTACATCAAAGAAGGTTAAAAGGAAACAGACCTTATAGCTTACATCTGCTACAGCAGGAAGGAACAAATTCTATCTGAATGCCTCTAAGTTCATATTACAATTTCTGCACGGGTGAGGTTGGGGAAACTGTAATTTGAACATAGTGGCATTCAGATAAAATGCGTTCATTCCTACTGTAGCAGATATAAGCTATAAGGTCTGTTTCATTTTAACCTCCTGTGGTGTAGTTGGCAGTGCCTTGGCTTAATAGTTATAAGTCCTAGGTTCAAACCTTGGTCGGGGTAAAAATTATTCATGTTTTCACAAATGAATTGTGCTTATTTGGTTATAGTTGGTCCCGAATGAGATTAGGAGTTGAATTAAATGCGAAAAAGAAACCACGAGAGAGGTTGGGGAAATTGTAATATGAAAATAGTGGCATTCATATAAAATGCGTTCATTCCTACTGTACCAGATGTAAGCTATAAGGTCTGTTTCCTTTTAACCTTCTGTGGTGTAGTTGGTAGTGCCTTGGCTTAGTAATTATAAGTCCTAGGTACAAGTCCCAGTAGGGGCAAAAATGATTCATGTTTTTACATATGTAATGTGCTTATTTGGTTATTGTTGGCCCTGAATGAGATTAGGAGTTGAATTAAATGCATAAACAAAACCACAAGTGAGGTTGGGGAAAGTGAAATATGAAAATAGTGACATTCAGATAGAATGCATTCATTACTACTGTAGCAGATATAATGCTATAAGGTCTGTTTCCTTTTAACTTCCTGTGGTGTAGTTGGTAGTGCCTTGGCTTAGTAATTATAAGTCCTAGCTTCAAGTCCTGGTCAGGGTAGAAATGATTCATGTTTTCACATATGTAATGTGCTTATTCGGTTATTGTTGGTCCCGAATGAGATTGGGACTTGAATTAAATGCAAAAACAAAGCCACGAGTGAGGTTGTGGAAACTGTATTATCAACATAGTGGCATTCAGATAGAATGCGTTCATTCATACTGTAGGAGATATAAGCTATTAGGTCTGTTTCCTTTTGACCTTCTGCGGTGTAGTTGGTAGCGCCTTGGCTAAGTAATTATAAGTCCTAGGTACAAGTCCTGGCCAGGGTAAAAATGATTCATGTTTTCACATATGTAATGAGCTAATTTGGTTATAGTTGGTCCCGAATGAGATTGGGAGTTGAATTAAATGTGAAAACAAAACCACGAGAGAGGTTTGGGACACTGCAATATGAACATAGTGGCATTCACATAGAATGTGTTAATTCCTACTGTAGCTGATATTAATTATAAGGTCTGTTTCCTTTTAACCTTCTGTGGTGTAGTTGGTAGTGCCTTGGCTAAGTAATTATAAGTCCTAGGTTCAAGTCTCTCTCCGGGTAAAAATTATTCATGTTTTCACATATGTAATGTGATTAATTGGTTATTGTTGGTCCCGAATGAGATTGGGAGTTGAATTAAATGTGAAAACAAAACCACGAGTGAGGTTGGGGAAACTGTAATATGAAAATAGTGGCATTCAGATACAATGCCTTCATTCCTACTGTAACAGATATAAGCTTTAAGGTCTGTTTCCTTTTAAACTTCAGTGTTCTAGTTGGTAGCGCCTTGGCTAATTCATTATAAGTCCTAGGTACAAGTCCCGCTCGGGGTAAAAATGATTCATGTTTGCACATATTTAATGGGCTTATTTGGTTATTGTTGATCCCGAATGAGATTGGGAGTTAATTAAATGCGAAAACGAAACCACGAATGAGGATGGGGAAACTGTAATATGAACATAGTGGCATTCAGATAGAATGCATTCATTCCTACTGTAGTAGATATAAGCAACAAGGTCAGTTTCCTTTTACCCTTCTGTGGTGTAGTTGGTATCGCCTTGGCTAAGTAATTATAAGTCCTAGGTACAAATCTCGGTCGGGGAAAAAATAATTCATGTTTTCACATATGTAATGTGCTTATTTGGTTATTGTTGGTCTTGAATGAGATTGGGAGTTAAATTAAATGCCAAAACGATACTACAAATGAGGTTGGGAAAACTGTAATATGAAAATAGTGGCATTCAGATAGAATGCGTTCATTCCTACTGTAGCAGATATAAGCTATAAGGTCTGTTTCCTTTTAACCTTCTTTGATGTAGTTGGTAGTGCCTTAACTTAGTTATTATAAGTCCGAGGTACAGGTCCCGGTCGGGGTAAAAATGATTCATGTTTGTACATAAGTAATGTGCTTATTTGGTTTTTGTTGGTCCCGAATGAGACTGGGAGTTGAATTAAATGCGAAAACGAAACCATGAGTGAGGTTGGGAAAACTGTAATATGAACATAGTGGCGTTCAGATAGAATGCGTTCATTCATACTGTAGCAGATATAAGCTATATGGTCTGTTTCCTTTTTACCTTCTGTGGTGTAGTTGGTCGCGCCTTGGCTTAGTAATTATAAGTCCTAGGTTCAAGTCCCGCTCAGGGTAAAAATGATTCATGTTTTCACAAATGCAATTTGCTTATTTGGTTATTGTTGGTCCCGAATGAGATTGGGAGTTGAATTAATAGAGAAAACGAAACCAAAGGTGAGGTTTGGAAAACTGCAATATGAAAATAGTGGCATTCAGATAGAATGCGTTCATTCCTACTGTAGCAGATATAAGTTATAAAGTCTGTTTTCTTTTAACCTTCTGTGGTGTACTTGGTAACGCTTTGTCTAAGTAATTATAAGTCCTAGATACTAGTCCCAGTCGGGGTAAAAATTATTCATGTTTTCAAAAATGTAATGTGCTTGTTTGGTTTTTGTTGGTCCTGAAAGATATTAGGAGTTGAATTAAATGCAAAAACAAAACTACAAGTGAGGTTGGGAAATCTGTAATATGAAAATAGTGGCATTCAGATAGAATGCATTTATTCCTACTGTAGCAGATATAAGCTATAAAGGTCTGTTTCCTTTAAACCTTCTGTGGTGTAGATGATAGTGCCTTGGCTTAGTAATTATAAGTCCTAGGTACAAGTCCTGCTCGGGGTAAAAATTATTCATGTTTGCACATATGTAATGTGCTAATTTGGTTATTGTTGGTCCCAAATGAGATTGGGAGTTGAATTAAATGCGAAAACGAATCTACGAGTGAGGATGGGGAAACTGTAATATGAACATAGTAGCATTCAGATAGAATGCGTTCATTCCTACTGTAGCAGATATGCTATAAGGTCTGTTTCCTTTTTACCTTTTGCGGTGTAGTTGGTAGCGCCTTGGCTTAGTAATTATAAGTCCTAGGTTCAAGCCCTGATCAGGGTAAAAATGATTCGTGTTTTCACATATGTAATGTGCTTATTTGGCTATATATATATATATATATTATAATATATATATATATATATATATATATATATATAATATATATATATATATATATATATATATGAATCTTATATTGTCCATAGCAAATTCGATCCTAGGACACATCACCAGTGTGCCAATTCGCTACCAACTGTACCTACGAAAGTATACAAGTAGAAAGAAATATCTCAGCTAACTGGTGGAGCCAGGGAATGAATGCACTCTACCGATTGTTCATGTTCATTTTACTCTCTCTTCCCAACCTATAGAAACTTATACAATAATCAAATAAACTAATTTTCCCATATGATAACATGAAGCAAAATTATACTCATTGCTGGGATTTGAACCTTCGGTGGTACAGTTGGTAGACATTAGCATACTGATTATGCGTTCTAGGTTCGAATCCCGGCCAGAGAATATAATCATGTTTTATCTTTTTCACATATAATCTTTAATTTATATATATATATATATATATATATATATATATATATATATATATATATATATATATATATATATATATATATATATATATATATATATATATATATCTACCTTGGCTGTTTCCCCCTTTAATTGGGGGGTAGCCGACATAAAAAAAAGAAAGCAATAAGGGGATTACTTTGCTCTATGGGCAATGATGAGGGAACTAGCGACCATTCAGATGGCACTGCTGGAGTGCCACAGCCCATCCTCCTGGCTCTTCCACAACCTGTGTTGCTTCACAACTGCCAACTCCCCTACTGCCCCTACCACAGGGCTACCTCTGTAAGATGCAGCCCCGTGGTAACAGCAGATGCCCATCAGAGCTGTGGCACAATCGATCGCCACTCATTCTTATTCCTAGCACGCTCGCTTGCTTCCCTCACATCAATCTTCCTATCATTTAGGGCTCTCCTTACTCCATCCATCCACCCAAACCTAGGCCTCACTCTAGCATTTCTCCCATCAACTCTCGCATTCATCACCTTTTTCAGCAGTCTTTTATCATCCATCCTTTCCACATGGCCAAACCATCTCAGAACATTCATATCTACTCTGGCTGCAATTTCTCTCCTCACACCCATTTTTGCTCTCACCACTTCATTCCTAACCCTATCTAATCGAGATACACCAATCATACTCCTCAGGCATTTCATCTCAAACACATTTACTTTCCGTCTCTCACTTACTTTCATACCCCATAACTCTGATCCATACATCATAGTTGGCACAACCACTTTCTCATACAAAACTTTCTTAACATTCATTTCCAACCCTCTATTCTTCATCACTCCTTTCAACGCACCCAACACTTTACTTCCTTCATTCACTCTGTGACACACATCGGCTTCCACTCCACCATTTGCAGCTATAACCGAGCCTAAATACTTAAACTGCTTCAACTTCCTCATGTGTCTCTCCATTCAACATAACATTCAATCCAGCACCATCCTCATTTCTTGTACACCTCATAACCTTACTCTTTCCCACATTCATTAGCTACTTCCTTCTCTCACACCGTTCCAAATTCTGACACTAACTGACACAGCTTCTCCTCTGAATCTGCCACCACCACAGTATCATCTGCAAACAGCAACTGATTCAGCTCCCACTCGTTATCATCCCCATCTACCATTCTCAAACCTCGACCACGCACTCGCTCATTCACCTCTCTTACGACCCCATCAGTATCCAAATTGAACAGCCATGGTGACATCACACATCCCTGTCTCAGTCCCAGACTCACTGGAAACCACTCACTGACTTAATTCCCTACCCTAACACAAGCTCTACTTTTCTCATGCAAACTCTTCACTGCATGCAACAATTTACCATTAATTCCATATAATCTCAACACTTTCCACATTGCCTCTCTATCAACTCTATCATACGCTTTCTCCAGATCCAAAAATGCAAAATACACATCCTTACTCTTTGCTAATTATTTCTCACATAACTGCCTAACTATAAAAATCTGATATATATATATATATATATATATATATATATATATATATATATATATATATATATATATATATATATATATATATAGATATATATATGTATGTCATATAGTATTTGTCCTATAGCTATATTTAATTAGTAACGTGCGAGGTTAAAATGGACAAGCAAGAAATGACTTTTAACTTATTTATTTACTGTTACTCATATCTTATGCCTCAATGCCCCCTTCCCCTTATGTGATTAACCTAAGATCATATTCGTGCCCTGGAAATATTCCAACTGACTCTCTAAACTCTCACTAACTCTTACTTTCTTGTATGACCTAGATGGCAGGGCATGGTAGGCTTGGACAGTCTTGCCAATGGGCTTCCAGAATAAAAGGGAGTTCCCTCCCTTTTCGGGTGGTGCCTAGGCGGGGCTATCAAGAAGGCCTATTGGGTACAAGGAGGGCCTATATATGCACTTTTAAGGGGCATGTACTACATACATGTAGATGTTTGTGTCGGCTCTCGTGGGAATGTCTTGAACTTTGTGACAATTTTAACATCTATTGACAACTGGCACCTAGGTGTTAGAGGCATATGGATTGAGCCATATATCTTGTTGTCATTATTCTGTAAACACACATCCTGCCAAGATAATACAAGGGGAATATATCACTTACACCACTTGACCCTCCTACACCACGTGAGCTATTTCTATTTCACTTTATTTCTTTTCTTTATTTTTCTACAACATATATATATATATATATATATATATATATATATATATATATATATATATATATATATATATATATATATATATATATATATATACACTTGCTTCAATCTCCCTTGTATAGGGGGTGGCCGAGCCAAGAAATGTGCATTTACCACGATACACACAGCTCCTTGGAGATAAAGGGTTGCCAAGTCTCCCCTCCCCTTCCAACCTGCTTGGGTCATCCACAAGATAGTTGGGCTAGGATATTCTACAATGAGGCCCGACAGCCGCACCTGGTTTACCCCCACCGTTTCATCACACGACAACTCCCCTCTCAGCCATCCACCTCAGTTCACTGAGCAAGCAGGAGTGAGAGATCGCTTTGGCCCACATCATCTATGCACAATCATCCTCCACTCATTCCTATTTCTTGCACGCACTCTTCCCGGTTACACTGACATTCCACGTGCATTCAATGCTATTTTCAAGCCATCCATTCTTCTCATTCTGTGTCTCCCTCTAGACCTAACTCCTGTCACTTCCGCACTCCACACTCTCTGCACTATTCATTCATCACTCATTCTTTCCATGTGTCCAAACAAACTCAACACACTCTGATCTAACCTATCCGACAGCTTCATGCCAATACTCGTTCTTTGCCTGACATTCTCATTTCTTACTCTATCTATTCTAGATACACCAATCATACTTCTCAGACACCCCATTGCCATTACATTCAACTTGTTCCTTTCATCCTCTCTTCCATTCCAAGTATCTGCTCCATACAATGCTGTCTGTATAAGCACACCTTCATATATCCTTCTCTTTGCATTCATTCTCAAATACCTGTTCCTCATTATACTTTTCAACCCACCTAGATATTTATTTGCTTCCTTCACGCTTTGATTTACATCTACATCCACAAATCCACTCCTTGATACATGCAACCCCGAATACTTAAAACTCTCAACTTCTTCAAGCAACTCCCCATTCACTCCTACATTAAAGCCACCAACATTAACACTCCTCGTGCATCTCATGACTTTACTTTTACCAATATTCACCTGCAGCTTCCTTCTTTCACACACGCTAACAAACTCAATCCCCAAATGATTCTATTCATTCTCAGTATCAGCCACCAGTACAGTATCATCCACAAATAGCAACTGATTCAATTTCCACAACCTTCCTACATCACCCACTAGTTCCAAGCCTCTGTCTAATACTCTTTCATTTACTTCCCTTACCATCCATCCATATGCACATTAAACAACCAAGGCAACATTACACAACCTTGATGGAACCTTACATTCACCTCAAACCAATCACTCATACAATTCCCAACTCTCACACATGCTCTACTAATCATGTAAAAACTCTTCACCACATTCAACAAACTTCCACTTATTCCATACAGCCGCAACACACTCCACAACCCCTCTCTATCTACCCTGCCATACGTTTTCTCTAAGTCCATAAAACCCCAAAAGTGTACCTACCTTTCATTAGGAACTTCTTGCAAGCCTCTCTTAATGCAAGCACCTGATCCACACATCCTCTTCCTCTCCTGAGTCCACACTGTTCTTCCCCAATCAATCTCTCAGTACCTTTCCTAATTCTCTTGATTAACACTCTTCCATATACCCTACCAACTACACTCAACAAACTAATTGCTTTAAAACTACTACACTCATACTTATCTCCTTTTCCTTTGTAAAGTGGAACAACACATGCACTTTCCCAATCAACTGGGACCCTCTCTTTCCTGAAACATACATTCAACAACCTAACCATCCATTCTACTAATGCCTCCCCATCTTTTGACAAGCATTCAGCATGACACCCATCTACCCCTGGTGTTTTACCTGCTTTCATTGCTCTCAGTGCCAAATGTATATCCTCATTTGTTATTTTTCTATCATGCTCATCACCAAACACTGGCATTCTTCATTCATATCCCACAACCACAAGCTCTGCCTCTCCATCATCATCCTCATTTAGCAGATTCTTGAAATATTCAGCCCATTTCTCTTTCACCTTTAATTAATCTACTAGAAATTGCCAATCTGCTCATTTCACCCTCTCCTCCCTACCACATTCAATTTTCCCCACTCTCTTCTCTTCCTTCCAAAACATCTTTTATTTCTTTCAAAATTCTCTAACAAGCTTCTGCTCCACCTTACATTCACTTCTCTCTTTGCCTCCCTCACCACGTGTTTTGCTAACCTCCTCTTTACACAATACCTTTCATCCGCCTATACATTGCCTGCCTGCAACCATACCTCATAAGCCCACTTCTTTTCAGCCATAACTGCACTCACTTGCTCATTCCACCATTCAGTACCCTTCCTTCTACTTTCACTAGTTAATCTCCTTCTGCACACTGCCTCAGCACACTTCAAAGCTTCCTCCTTGAAACAACCCCATTCTTCTTCCACTCCCTCCTCCACTTTCTCTTTCACTACATTCCACACATTTCTCACACTAGCCTTATACTCACAGTCTTTCTCTTTCTTATACAATTAGTCACTTTTAGCACCTCTCGTCCTCTCTCGCTTCTCCTTTTTCTCCACTTTTTTCTCACTCTCACTCTACTTTCCCACTAAATAATGATCAGATATGCCACCACTAGCTCCTCTCAGTACATTCACATTCAATACTCTTCCAATCACCCTCCTACTCACCACAATATAATCCATTAATGCTCTGTCAACTACTCTTCCATTATCAACTCTGACCCATGTATATGTGGGCACATCCTTCTTTTTAAATACAGTATTGGCAATCAACATCTCTCTCTCTCAATATAGATTTTTATCATTTTCCCTTCACTCTCATTCCCACCAGGTACTCCATACTTCCAAATTACACCATCCACTGGCTCATTCCCTACTCTAGCATGCAAATCTCCTATCAACACCACTTTCACTTTCATTCCCAAGTCTTCAACACACTCGTTCAATTTCATCCAAAATTCTTCTCTTTCTTCCTCACTTCTTTCACTGTCAGGGCCATATGTGCTCACAAATGCCCAAGCCTCACATCCCAGCCTCATTTTAGCCACTATTATGCGAGAAGATAGTTCCTTTCATTCCACCACACACTTATTCATCTCTTCACTGTCTAACAGAGCCACTCCCTCTCTTCCTTTCCCTCTCTCAACTTCAAACACCCTACCTACCACACTCCCAATTGTCACCTCATCATTCCCGTTTATCTTAGTTTCACTCAGTGCAAGTACATCTATCTTTCTCTCCACAAACATACTCCCTATCATCTCCCTCTTACTTTCATTTACACCACAACCACGCACATTCAGAGACCCAATTACTAGAGTTTTGGCTGGATCTCTCCTGCCAGAATACCCCAGTTTCTCTTGGCTACTCATGGGAAGTAAATATACAGAGGAAGAAATTACCAGTCCCCCCGCTCCTCGCCATTTAGTCGACTCTTATGGCACTCAGGGGAACACGGAGGAAGTATTCTTAACCCCCCTCCCTCAGGGATGGATATATATATATATATATATATATATATATATATATATATATATATATATATATATATATATATATATATATATATATGTATGTATGTATGTATGTATGTATATATATATATATATATATATATATATATATATATATATATATATATATATATATATATATATATATATATATATATATATATATATATATATATATATATATATATATATACTGTACTATATATATATATATATATATATATATATATATATATATATATATATATATATATATATATATATATATATATATCCATCAATGTGCATATGACTGTACCAACTGTGACACCGAAAGTAAAATAGATGAAGTAAACTTCTCAGCTAACTGCTGGAGCTAGGAAATGAACACACTTCGCTGAATATCTCTGGTCACTCTGCGCTCTCTCTCTCTGTCTTCCAATCCTCACTCATGGCTTATTTTCGCATTTAATTAAAATCCCTGCTATACACACATCTTCCAGTGATCAAATATGTGAAAACATAAAACATACCCTTGCCTCTGACTAGGATTCGTGCCTATGACACACTTGAGAATCCGTCAGTGTACATAAGGCACCAACAACTGTGCTACCGAATATACTAAAACAAAACAAAAAAAAGGAAACCACTCAACCATATGCTACAAATAGGAAATGAACACACTCTCCTGACTGTCATGACAACAGACGGTATCAGTATCTCTCGAATTTTACTTGTGTTTTTATGTGAATTAACATAAGTAAGAACAAACTCAACCTAACTTGTGATAAAAGAGTCTGCAGATTTTTTTTAGTGTAAAACATTTTGCAAAGTAAGAAGGACAGTCCTAAAAAATTTAAATAAATTCTCTGAGAAATTTTTGAGAGAAGAAAGATGATGCAGTCCAGGAAAAAAAAAAAAACATTAGAAGAGGTGCCACATTGGATCCATCGAATTACCTAAGTTTTTGTGTAATTCGGAGGGAGCTTTTATAACGTGTGATTAACCTAATCTTACGGTTTTATATCTTGTTAAAAAATATCCTTCCCATAAAAATTAGTTTAGTTGGCAAAATATAATATAAAACATACATGAGGAAAAAAAAAGAGTTGTCAATATATGTTGAGTTGAGGTGTCAGGTAGCTCCTTTTCTATTTTTTCTCTCTTTTTATTAAATTTTTTATTGCTCACTTATCGTTAACTTCATCCTGTGACAGCATTTCTTGGTTGAAAATTGACTAATCTTCTTCTGATATGGTCGGTTTACCAGTTAAAATTAAATAATAATAAAAACAAGTGTTCAAGCCATCAAGTGATTTTTACTCGTTTGTGTATTCAAGCTTTTCTTCATGTTAGTTTTTGTTATCACCAATGTCAAATTTCAGGTTAGAGTGTGAATTACCAGGAAAATAATTCACTGAAAAAATTACTTAAAGTAGCTAAATTAGTACTCATAAGATAAAGCAAATCAGTGTGAGCTTAAATATTTTTTTTTATATTCTGTGAGACTCAAATCCAAGTTAAAACCATCTCTGTCTCTAACCCCCTATCCAATGGTTGGAGGAGGGGTGAGAGAGTATTCTGGGGATTGTGGGAGGGGAATATGAAACAAAATGCCAAGGACCTTTTGGCCCTCATATCAAAACTAGATGATAAACTTTAGAATATGGATAGAGAAATGAAAGAAGGCTATGAAAGAAAGTTAGAAGAAAATGAAACACTGAGATAGATTAAAATAACTTTAAAGGAGAGAAACAAGGTATTAATTGCCTAAATGCCTATTTTACTCCTAAAATTAATTTTAGATATAAGAGTGTTTGGTTTAGCCAGTGCACCCATGACGCAAGTGAATCAGTTGATGCTTTTGTTAAGAAGTTGAAAGAGTTAGCTTCTACTTGTGAGTTCCATGACAAGGATAATAGATCAGGTTATAGCCAAATGTAATTCACATGAACTTAGAAAAAACTGCTTCAAGAGAAAACCCTAACATGAGATAAGGTTTTAGACGCAGCTAGAATTCTGGAAGCAGCAAATTCTCAAGCTCAAGCCATTGAAGGTGCGCAAAATAATTCTCAGGTTAATAATGTCCTCCCAGTATGGTAAACGGCAATGACAACAAGGAAAAACCACGACAGTTCAAAGGACACCTGAGAGTAAACAATCCACAAATACAAAACCATGTTTAAGGTGTGGTAAGGCAGGTCATTATCCCAGTGACAGGACAAAACGTCTAGCAACTGACAAGAAATGTAACAATTGTGGACGCAAGGGTCATATCAGTAACATGTGTAGGCTCACAAAAAAGAGAAACACATCAATTATACCTCAGTTAAACCTGAAACACAACAGAATGGTCAATCAGATGAGCCATCAGAGCAATTAGGAAGTAGTAAACCAGAATTTGCTTTTCAAATTAACCCTATAAGTAGCAAAGATAATAGGTTAATGATTACAGTAAACATGAACAATATGCCAGTTGTCATGCAAGTTGACACAGCAGCAGACGTCTCTGTGATGTCAGAACAGGTGGCATGCAAAATACCTGATTTGTCCATAGAAGCTAACAACAAAGTTTTATGGGATTACAATGCACACAACATCAAGGTAATAGGTACAACCAAGGCTAATGTTCAGTATGATCAACAGACAGCACAGGATCTGCCCCTCACCATTGTGAAAGGCCAAGGTCAGACTTTTATGGGTTTAGATTGGTTGAAACATTTTCAATTAAAATGGTCGGAAATTTTGAAGATTCTGGAGGTAGAACATAAAACTGTTACCCCTGTGAGTGATGTGTTTCCAGAATTTAAGGAGATTTTTACTGAAGGACATGGCACAGTAAAGAACACAAAGGCAACCTTAGCTCTGAAATCTGATGCAACACCAAAGGTTTTTGCTCCTAGACCTCAGTTGAACAGGAAATGAAAAGGTTAGAAGCAGAAGGCACATGGGAGAGAGTAATGTATGCAGACTGGGGAACCCCTTTAGTTCCAGTAGCAAAACAAGATGAAGGTGTCCGGTTGTGTGGATATTATAAGGTAATACTAAATCCACAGTTACAAAAAGCCCAATACCCTCTACCCAGCCCTACAAACATGTTTGCAGCCCTATGAGAATGTAAGGTCTTTTCAAAAAATTACCTAAAACATGCCTCTCAGCAGTTAGTCATGGATGACAAGTCACAAGAATACTGTATAATAAATACTCATATTAGGTTATTTCATCCCAAAGGACTACCATATAGTGTAGCCAGCAGTCCCACAATATGGCAGCAAGCCATGGATAAGATATCCAATGGATTGCCCGGAGTATTTTGTTTCGTTGAAGACATATTAGTAGCGGAAAAGGGCGAGAGATAGCATTACGAAAGACTAGTAGCAGTATTGAAACACATCCAAGAAAATGGAATAAAAAAATGAAGAAGAGCAAATGTTATTTCGAAGTTTCAGCAACTTAATATTTAGGGTTCAAAATAAATGACCAGGGTATTCACAAGACAGATGACAAAGTCAGGGCAGTACAGTCAGCAAAAGTGCCTGAGATATCAAGGAACTACAGCAATTTTTACGACTTATGACATTTTACGGAAAGTTCGTAATAGACTTAGCTACCCTAGCAAAACCACTATATCGACTGTTAAACAAAGTCGTACCATGGCACTTGTCATTGGACTGTCAGCAGTCATTTGGGAAGATAAAAGCAGAAATACCTACTCCAAAGTTCTTGACGCATTTCAGAATGGACTTACCAGTAAAACTAGTGTGTGATGCCTCACAGGTAGGCTTAGGTAAAATTTTAGCTTATGTCATGCACAATAGCACTGAATGGCCAATTGCTTATGCATCTAGATTGTTGAATAAGGCAGAAAGGAACTATTCAAAAATTGAAAAGGAGGGCCTTGCACTAGTGTATGCTGTAAAGAAATTCCACACATACCTATATGGCAAGAAGACATTTAAGTTAGTCACTGACCACAAACCATTATTAGCCATTTTAGGTCCCAAAGCAGGTTTACCTACTCTAGTCACTGCATGACTACAAAGGTGGGCTAACATTTTGGCAGCTTATAATTATAAATTTGAGTACAAGTCTACTACCAAGATAGGAAATGCAGACGCACTATCTCGCTTACCCGTAGACGAACCTCCTACAGATCATGATGTCAGTATTTTGTTGTTAGACAGCTACAACTTACCTATCACAGCTAAACTTATAGATAAAAGCACAAAACAGGATCCAATATTGTCCAAGATACTCCAGCATATACTTACTGGTCGAGGTTCAACAATGACTCAGGAAGAATGTAAACCATATGTGGCAGTATGGCTGAGCTTAGTGCAGAACAGGATTGCATATTATGTGGGGCCAAAGTTATTGTTCATAAACAGCAAAGGGAACAGGTACTCACTGATCTACATGAGGATCACCAGTGCATTGTAAGATCTAAAGCAATAGCTAGAAGTTTCATGTGGTGGCCGAGAATGGACAAGGACATTGAAATGTCTGTTCAGAAATGTACGACTTGTTCCATCAATCAAAATAATCCCAACCAGCATGTCTGCACCCCTGGGAATATCCTAGACATGCTTGACAATGGCTACACATTGATTTTCCTCGCTCATTTCTTGGATATTCTTACTTTATTGTTTTCGATGCTTACAGTAAATGGCCAGAGATCATTCCAATGCAGTCAACAACCTTACTTTGCACTATCAAAGCACTAATGCCGCTTTTTGCTGTCCATGGTCTGCCAGAGCGCATAGTATCTGATAATGGTCCTTAGTTTTCTTCTCAGGAATTTAAAGATTTTTTGAATGTATATGGTATTCTACACACCTTTCCTGCACTGTATCATCCTGCCACAAATGGGGAGGCTGAAAGATTTGTCCAGACATTTAAGCATAATATTAAATGTCGACAAGCCTTGCATACTGCTGTTCGTACTAGCATAAGTAAAGTTCTCTCAAGTTATCGAACTACTCTGCATGCAACTATGGGTATGGTACCATCAGTTTTGTTAATGGGGAGGAGGATTAGGACTAAGTTAGATCTGATGTTGCCTGATTTTCTTAGTGATCAGCAGAACAAAGGCTAGACACAATTACAACACCAAAAGGAGATACGACACATTCAATCTTCATCTCCAGTACTTGTACGATCATACACAACACCGGACAAGTGGATACCAGGGGAAATTACACGAAAGGTGGGGAATATGCATTATGATGTTTAAGTGAATGGAAATGTAATGAAGAGACACACTGATTAGCTATAGCCCTCTTAGTCTGACAATAGGTACCACCTCTCAGCAGATCAGTCTGATACTGAACAAACTCTTCATCCCAGAAATGCAGTGGAACCAGCCACGTATACAGAGATTTCATTCTCTGCAGACGCGTTAAGAGTGCCTTTACCCTAGAGCCCAAATGCAAGCAGGGTACTTCCTGATAGGGCAACCAGGGGAATAGCTCCTAAGAAATTAGATATGTAACCATGCATGATATTATGATAATATAGATATTAAGACAAGATATATTTTACATATACCCATATATGTATTCAAAACTCTTTTAAGAGGGAAGGAAGTGTTGTGTCTAAGATACCCCATTAATTAGTGTTAAGTTTTCTATTGCACACTCAGGAAGTGTTTTCTATTATTTCCGTTTGACAACCATAAACAGTATGTTTCGACCCTTCATGTAAGGGTTTCGAACCATTTTATAAGTATTTCAGTATTATCCAGTATTACTGATTGTTCTCATGTCCTTTATGTATTTGCTTAGTTTTAGAATTTATACTCTTCTACAAATGGCATAACAAAATAAAAGCAGTTACAGTATAGTTGTGTATACATATCCTCCCCACTTCATCTCTATAACATTAACGACGAGCATGGGATATGTATTATAATGACTACACATCATAAACAATTATAGAGCTTCATAGATCTTTACAATCATCTACTTATATTGAACAGGTAAGAAACATAACAAGAAAGGCTAAATAAAATCCCAAACATTTCCACAGCTTCATCAGAGGAAAACAGAGGGTCAAAGAACAGGTTTTAAACTTAATGAAAACAGATGAAGTATTGCTAAAACAGATGAAGAGATCTGAATAGAATTAAACAAGGAGTTTCAGTAAGTATATACAGTATAAAATACCCCACCCCTTCAGATTGCAAAGATAAGAGATCATGGAGCTGTATTAGATAACATCATCTTTTTTGCTATAGAGGCATGCATAACATTGATGGTATTTATTGAGTCCTAAGTCTATTAATTTTATGCTATGGTAAAATAAAATAGATAATAAAACTTGGGCTTTATTCTTGAAGCTGATATAAGAAAACAAGCCACTCATCCGGGCAGCAACAATAGACGATTCAAGTATAAGTACAAGAATATCAAAACAAGAAAATCAAACTCTATTTAATAGGAAATGAATACTAATAAGAAAGCAATCAGAGTATATAATAAGAAACAATAATAAATAATTATACCTCAACTCTCACAGCATTGGATTCCCATTAAGCTACAGGGCCTGATGACATATCCCTTTACATAATTAAGAAATGTGTTAAACCAGTATCGGTGGCACTCTGCATCATATCTGAAAACTTGCTGGAATCTGGAGACATTCCAAGATGCTGGAAACAAGCAAATGTGATACCTATCTTCAAAAAAGGGAAGGAGAGATACAGCTATAAACCATAAGACTGCTTACTTGACCAGCATAGTTTGTAAAGTTATGGAGAAACGGCTAAGAAAACACATCTCTCTGCATTTGGAATCCTTCAACTTTTTGTCAGTGAGACAACATGGCTTCAGAGAAATCAGATCAACAGTAACAAACTTATTAGACTTTTTATGATGAGGTAAGCCGAATCTTACAGGAGAGAGGGGGCTGGGCAGATTGTATATTCTTAGATTTTCAGGAAACATATGATATGGTCCCACATGGGAGACTTATTAGGATGCTGCAAGAAATGTCAAGAATCCAAATGTCTTAGAATGGATAAAGACATACTTAGAAGGATGGGAGCAGAGAGTAACATACCTAGTGTCTGAATGTAGAAGGGATAGTATTGGGGTTCCCCAGGGTTCAGTTTTAGGGTCACTATTGTTCCTTGTATATGTAAATGACCAACCAGAGTCTGTAAAGTCTGTAAAATAATTCTTGAATATGTTTGCAGATGATGCAAAGCTTGTGAAAAAGTAAGAGAACAGAACAATGGTAGAGAAGTTCAGGAAGATCTAAATAGTCCGCATGAGTGGTCAGTAGAATGGCTAATGAAACCTTATATTCAAATATGTAAGGTACTGAGAATGGGTACAAGTGCGAGGAGGCCAAGCATGAATACTCAATAGCAGGTGCAAGAATCCATGAGACAGAGAATGAGAGAGCTCTAGGAGTAAACATATTGGCAGATTTGTCTCCAGAAATGCATATAAATGGCATACTAAGGGCTACATATACTTTCTTAGCAAATGTAAGGGTAGCCTTCAGACACATTTATTTACCCTATGTGAGGCCAAAGCTTGAATATGCTGCCCCCTTTTGGAATTTACAATAGAAAATCATATAAATAAGTTGGAAAAAGCTCAGAGACATGCCACGAAAATGGTGCCAGAAATACGCAATCTCATTTGTGAGGAAACACTGAATTGAGTTAAGCTCACAATCACTCAAAGTAAGAAGACTGAAGATATGGTAACTGCTTTTAAATTCCCTAATGGTTCTGACATAGGGTAGAGGAAATATTATATTGATATGTAAGGTTCTATAAGTAGAAGTCATAGTCTGAAGCTTTGTAAGAAAACTTTTCAGGATGTAAGGAAGTAGTAATTTAGAAATATGTCTTTAAAATTTGTCCAACTATGATTACCTAATTGTGTTCCACTGTTTATCATAAAAGTCGACTAAATGGGACGGAACGAGGGGACTTGAAATCCTCTCCTCTATGTTTACTTCCCATGAAGAGTCAAATTTTTAATTTTACTCGGCCATCTCCTTATAAGAGGGATTATGGATTGCATATAGATAGAAAGATAGAATTGTGCTCATGGGATAGAGCCCTGTACTCGTAGCTTCCCGTCTTCCGGTCAGTTTTATTTTTTACTTACTACCACTTATCATATCTGTCCTTAAAACTATGAGGGCATTTAGAATTAACTGTTTCCTCACTTAGCAAATTTCAGTTATCGACTACTTTTACATTAAAATACGTATTTCATTACATCTTGCGAAGAAGTGGTCTTAGGAAGTTTCAAATTATGACTTTAAGTTCTAGAGTCCCAGTGTCAAAATATAGTTCCCTATCCACTCTTCTACTCTCAAAGCACTTTTAATTAATAGAGAGGGAAAGGCAAAACTATTCTAAAGGACAGGAGAGACAAAAGGAGAGATACTAAAGAGGAGGCATCTTACTGCCAACTATATATTGTTCACACCATCATAAAAAATTTAAAAAAAATAAATAAATAAATAAATAAAATCATTGGAAAATAAATAACTTTTTAAAGTACGTGAACTAAGCTGCGTATATATATATATATATATATATATATATATATATATATATATATATATATATATATATATATATATATATATATATATATATATATATATATATATATAAAGTAATGAACAAATTAATTATTCAAATAAAATAAAAAAAAAAATATATATATATATATATATATATATATATATATATATATATATATATATATATATATATATATATATATATATATATATATATATATATATATATATATATATATATATATATATATATATATATATACGTAAACCCGAAACCATCCATATATATATATATATATATATATATATATATATATATATATATATATATATATATATATATATATATATATATATATATATATATATAATTATTATTATTATCATTATTATTATTGTTATTTTTTTTATGAGTGTGACACCAGGACGGGCCAAACAAAAATAAAATAAACAGCCCTCGTCGGGCCTGGGCACGAAAAATACATAATGTAAAGAGAAACAGAGATTAAGAGTGTAATGACTTGTCAGATGTGAAGGGACAATAAGAGATGTGTAATAAATATCCAATATATATATAATATATATATATATATATATATATATATATATATATATATATATATATATATATATATATATATAATTCGAAGAAACTAAACACAATAGTAAACGGAATATGGGAGACTAAGGAAGGTGATCGATATAGGTATATTAAACACACACCTGTCAGAACCATGAAGGAATTTAAAAACCGTCACCACGTCCCTTCTCTCTCTACCTAAGTAGTCGAACCTCTAAAGTGTACTATAAAGGATATCTTACTTCCAGCGAAAAGGAATTTACACTGGGAACTCCTCAGGGAGGAGTTCTGTCTCCCCTTCTCTTTAACATCTTAATGGATAAGCTTCTCAAGTCTCTCAGACTACCAAATGATGAATGCACCATCATATGTTATGCAGATGACATATGTATAAGGGCACCTTCTGCCAATGATATGCAAATAATACTTAATGACTTTTCTCAAGTATCAAAAGACATTGGTCTTGTCATTTCAACTCCAAAAACAAAGTACTTTTCCAGTATCTCGCAAGAGCCTCACCTTGTATTAAACAATCAAATGGTTAAGGTGTGCGAAAATCACAAATATTTGGGAATACCAGTTCCTTCTCCCCCTCACACAGAGTATGTCAAAGATTTGTGTGAAAGACTGCAACAGAGACTCAGACCGTTAAAGCTTCTTGCCAATAGGGTATCTGGTGTTGGAATTAACATATGCCGAACTTTCTATCTCGCATATGTCAGGTCATTAGTCGACTATCACACCCTGCAGCTCTGTACTATGACTACCTCTATCTTAAGACCCCTAGAAAAAATTCAGAACAAAGCTATGAGGATTATTCTTGGCTGCCCTATGAGCACCAGAATTATAAATATGCAACATGAATTAAACCTCCCACCTTTGATAGAACATATCAAACAGTCAGCTGTGATATTTGGAGTTAAACTAGCGAAATCAGCTCAGCCTCATCCATGTAATGCTGGTCATTTGCAAGGGCCGCAGTCAGCGCCAACAATCATTAAATCACTAATAAAAAGTAACATACAGTATGAAAGACAAATTCACCCCAAAGTATTTAAGCTTATAACCAATGAGACAAAAAAACATAATGTAACACTCTTTACTGAGAGTGGTCCTGAACGATTAATAAATCCTTGCAAGAGGATTGGGCCAGAAATTCTCTTTCCAATATTATCATCTGGTCCGATGTTGCTCCAATTATTAAAAAACATCAATGGTTAGATGAAATTGAAGCCTTTATTGAAACTAGTTTCCCAACTAACAATGAAACACTCTGCATTTACACTGATGGGTCTCACACAAGCAGTACAGGAGGGTCTGGGTGCAGCGTTATAGTTTATGAAAATTTTGAAGGGCAGCAAATATTTGACAAAGCACTGAGTATGCCAAAATGGTCATCAATCACCGAATGTGAAATTGTTGGTCTAAAACTTGCTATTGAACATGTTCTCAGTGCTAGGAGAAATGCTATCATATTCTGTGACTCGCAGAGTGCGCTTCTGTCACTGAGATCATTAAAAAACTCACATGGCTGAAATTCAAGAGGCTCTTATTGATTGCGCAAAACTTAAACTCCAAGTTAAGTTTTCATGGGTACCCTCCCATGTTGGGATAGTAGGTAATGAAAAGGCTGACAGGCTGGCAAAAATGGCAACTGAGAGTTCAGCGTCTGAATCTATAACCACACTGACTCAGTTTAAAACAATGTTGTATAATGAGATTATGGAAGAGCAAGAACTTTCTACACTCACACAACATGTAAGCAGCTGTTCGATCCAACATTATGAAAACTTCAGAAGGCTGAGACACAAATACAGCATGGGTAAAATGCTTACAGGTGACTGTGATAGAGTTGCTGCCCGTATAAGACTTGGTTATAGAAATATATGGGAGGTGAATTGCGAGAAAACTGGTAGAAAGCATCCAGAACACTCAAAATGCCATTTATGTGAGTGTGAAGGGGGCAACAATTTAGTACACTACATTGCAGAGTGCACAAAGCTTAAGGACTTCAGACCTCTTGGTCTGAGCTACTTTGAACTTTGTGTGCACTTTTGCAACCCAGAGAACTTATATCCTGTACTTAGTGTATACCCAACGTTGAAAATGTAATTCTTTTACCCTCTTCTCCGTCTACATCTTTTCCCACATTTATGTGGGGTCGATGTTTCTGGTCAGTTTTCTCCATTTATTTCTGTCCCATACCTCATCACCCAACAAACCTTTAGACCTCAGATCATCATTGATGCAATCCATCCACCTACGCTTTGGTCTCCCTCTCCTTCTACCCTGTATATCCATTTCCATCACCCTCCTCCCAACATACTGTTCATCCCTTCTAACGACATGACCATACCATCTTAGTCTACTTTCTTGTATATTATCTGATATTTCTATAACTTTGAAAAAAAAAAAAAAAAAAAAAAAAGAGAGAGGGGTGGAGGGAATACCTTCTCTCTCTCTCTCTCTCTCTCTCTCTCTCTCTCTCTCTCTCTCTCTCTCTCTCTCTCTCTCTCTCTCTCTCTCTCTCTCTCTCTCTCTCATATGCCTTTTTATATACATAAGCCACTTTTCCCCTTATAAGGTGAGTGGCTGAGTAAAGGAATAATGCTCTGACTTTCTGGGAAGAGAAAGTACAGAGAAGGGTTCTTTCATTCCCTTCGCTCCGCCCCACTTAGTCTACTCTTACGACACGCAGGGGAACATGGAGGAAGTATTCTAACTCCCTCCCTCAAGAGCTCATATGTATGTATATGTGTGTACATGTGTACATGTATGTGTATATGTATATGTATATGTATATGTATTTATATGTATATATGTATGTATATGTGTATATGTATATGTATGTGCATGTCTATATGTATCAATAATTACTACTTTTGATTCATAACTCTATCTATATACAAAAGCTGTAGTAATGATGATGGTAATAATAATAATAATAATAATAATAATAATAATAATAATAATAATAATAATAATAATAATAATAATAATAATAATAATAATAATAATAATAATAATAATAATAATAGTAATAATAATAATGATAATAATAATAATAATGATAATAATAATAATAATGATGATAATAATAATCATGATGGTGGTAGCAATGGTTGTGATAATAGTGATAATGGATTAATTGACGTAATTCTCTCTCACGTACATAATTTGAAGGGTGGAGAAGGGGAAAGGCTTTCAGTCTTTCTCTTTCTTTTCCTTCCAAATTTATCTTCCATTATATGGCACTGTGTTTATGTCTATGTATGTATGTATGTTCAGGTTTATATGTGTACGTATATGCAATTAAGTACATGCACTTTCCTCTGCTGTGTTACCCTCAGATGACAATGATGTGTATGAGTATGCATGGATGTGTCTTTATCTGTAGTAAGGACGAATAACTCCTTTTGCTGAAATGAATACCACAAACTCTCTCTCTCTCTCTCTCTCTCTCTCTCTCTCTCTCTCTCTCTCTCTCTCTCTCTCTCTCTCTCTCTCTCTCCTTGATATGTATGAATATGAAGCCCCAGTGGTGTTTCTATTGTTCATCTAATTAATGCATGCATATATATATATATATATATATATATATATATATATATATATATATATATATATATATATATATATGTGTGTGTGTGTGTGTGTGTGTGTGTGATTACCTAATTGTGATTACCTAATTGTGTTTACGGGAAAGAGCCCAAAGCTCGTATCTTCCCGTCTCCTGATCGGTTCCATTTTAGACTTAGTGATACTTATCGTACCTGTCCTTAAAACTATGGATTGAGATAGCATTAACTACCTCCTCGCTTAGCCAATTCCAATTATCAACTACTCTTACACTGAAAAAGTATTTCCTTACATCCTGCAAAGAAGTTTTCTTACGAAGCTTCAAACTATGACCTCTAGTTCTAGAGCCAGCCATATCGAAATATCGATCCCTATCCACTCTATAATAACCATGAAGGAATTTAAAGACTGTCACCATATCCCCCCTTACTCTTCTAGCTTCGAGTGATGGCAAGTCTAATTCCCTCAGCCTCTCATCATAACTGAGATTGCGTATTTCTGGCACCAGTTTCGTGGCATGTCTTTGAACTTTTTCAAGCTTAGCTATGTGCTTTTTCAAGTGCGGATTCCAAAAGGGGGCTGCATATTCGAGTTTTGGCCTCACATAGGTTACATAAATATTTCTGAACATTTCCTTGTCCATGTGCCTGAAGGCTACCCTTACATTTGATAAGAATGCATATGCTGCCCTTACTACGCCATTTATATGTATTTCTGGAGACAAATCTGCCAGTATGTTTACTCCTAGATCTCTCTCATTTTCTGTCTTTTGAAGTTGTACTCCAGCCACTTTTCTGACCACTCATGCAGATTATTTAGATCCTCCTGAATTTCTCTACCATTGTTCTCGTTTTTTACTTTCTTCACAATCTTTGCATCATCTGCAAACATATTCATGAATGAATTTACAGACTCTGGTAGGTCATTTACATATACAAGGAACAAAAGTGGCCCTAAAACTGAACCCTGTGGAACTCCACTACTAACTCTTCTCCATTCAGACACTGAGTGTCTTACTCTAACCCTCTGTTCCCTTCCTTCTAAGTAAGTTTTTATCCATTCCAAAACATTTCCACCTATTCTAGCCATTGAGTGCAGCTTCCTTATAAGTCTCCCATGTGGAACAGTGTCAAACGCTTTCTGGAAGTCTAGGAATATGCAATTTGCCCAGCCCTCTCTTTCCTGTAAGATTTGGCTTACCTCATCATAAAATTCTAATAAGTTTGTTACTGTTGATCTACCTTCTCTGAAGCCATGTTGCCTCACTGACAAAAAGTTGAAGGATTCCAAGTGAAGAGAGATATGTTTCCTTAGTAGTTTCTCCATAACTTTGCAAACTATGCTGGTCAAGGAAACTGGTCTATAGTTCAGAGCCGTATCCCTCCTTCCCTTTTTGAAGATAGGTATCACATTTGCTTGTTTCCAGCATCTTGGAATCTCCCCTGACTCCAGTGACTCCTTAAATATGATACTTAGTGCCACTGATATTGTGTTTGCGCATTTTTTAAGCACATGAGGGGATATGTCATCAGGACCTGTAGCTTTATGAACATCTAAATCCATCAGCGCTTTGCATACCTCTGTGGCTGTAAGGTTGATGTTCTCTAATACCGGCCCTTGAGCTTCTATCACTGCAATCTGAGGGGGTGGGGTATTTTCTACTGTAAATACTGACTGAAACTCCTTGTTCAATTCTTTGCAGATCTCTTCGTCCGTCTCAGTGATGCTTCCATCCGCTCTCTTTAGCCTTAAAACCTGTTCTTTTACCTTCAGTTTTCCTCTGATAAAGCTGTGGAAAAGCTTGGGATTTTCTTTAGCCTTCCTGGTGATGTCCCTCTCATAATCTCTCTCTGCCTCTCTCCTTTTACTTAGGTAGTCATTTCTTGCTCTTTTGTAGGTTTGCCAGGCATTTATGTTTTTTCTCCTCCTATACCTTTTCCAGCATTTGTCTCTCCACTCCTTAGCTCTTTTACACCCATTATCGAACCATTTCTCTCTGGCATGAATTACACCTACTTTGGTGACAGGTATGCAGCAATCTACTATCTTCCCATATTTCTCACAAAAGATGTCATACATTTCTTGTACAGATTTGTTGTAAAATAAGGTTCTCCAGTCAATAACTGCAAAAAGCTCATTCATTTTGATTTAATCTCCTTTCCAATAGTTCCTCCTCATGTCCTCAGTGCCTCTACTCTCAGGAAGAATATCTTCAATCATATACTCCATCAACAACACACAGTGGTCACTCTTTCCAATTGGTGGTTCATACTCAATATTTTCAATATCCAACACATTATCTGTGAACACTAGATCAAGTAGTGATGGCTCATCCCCACCCCTGGCTCTTGTTGGTTCCATTACATGTTGGTGTAGGAAATTCCCTTGTACGCAATCTAGGAATCTTGCCCCGAATGAGTCCTCACCACTGTGTGGGTCAAGATTTATCCAATCTATCTCTTTATGATTAAAGTCTCCCATAATCAAAATCCTACATTTTTTCTCCCGTGCCATGTTAACAACTGAGTTTATGACTTCAATAGTACCTATATGACTTTCCTCATAAATTTCAAGCCTATTTTGGTTCCTTGGTGGTTTGTATACAACAGTTATTATAATGCTCTCTGACCCAGTATTTATGCGAGCAACAAGAAATTCCTTGAACTCACTTTCTATAGCCAAGTTTATTTCTTCAACTTGAATCCTCTCACTTATGAGCAGTGCTATCCCTCCACCAGTCCTCTCAGATCTTTCAACCCTTAGTATTCTGAAGCCCTTAGGAAAAATTGTGACACTGTTTATGTCCTCACTCAACTTAGTCTCTGTAATTGCTACTATATCTGCCTTACTGTTGTGAATCCTATCTTTTAATTCTACTGCCTTACCAGCTAATCCATCAGCATTTGTGTATAACAATCTTAATGAGGCCCCAACCCCTGATCTTCTGTCATTATCTTCTTTATCTCCCCTTTGTCTGGAAGTATTCTGTAACAAAAATTTTTCTTCTCTTCTTCATTTCTTTCATCATTTAACCTTCTTGCCTCTTGCAACAAGTTTTTGATCTTTCCCATCTCTTCCTGTGTTCTGTATCGTCTAATGAACACTTCTTTGCATTCTTGAAGGTCTTTTAGACTTTTTTTTCTCAACAATATTTCCCTACATGTTTCCCCTCTCTCAAAGGTTACTTTTGTTGGCCTCGGCTTTCCTTCCCTCGAATATTTACCTAGTTGGTGTATGTTTACAATATCCTCAAGACCACATACTACTCCAAGTTTTCTTATCATGTCTACAACCCTAGCTTTATTTTCTTCAAGTCTCCCCTGCCATGTTGGCAACTGGGATTCACTTATGCCTGAGATTACCACTGTCTTCTCCTTATCAAGTGCCTGTCTGATGAGTGGGTTTGCCCTTTCCATCACAACGTCTTTCATTTTTTCGATTACTGTCTCTTTATAGTCAACTGTTTGTATGTTTTCCAGTGCCACCACCTTTACAGCCTCTTTTACTGCCACATTCCCCTTTAGTGCATCAGCAAAGGACGTTTTCATGGCATCATTTTCCATATTCAGCTCCTGGAACTCTTTTCTGAACTGTTCAATGTTTTCCTTAATCTGGACATTCCAAGCAGCAATCTCGTCTCTCTCAGAAGAGAGCAGTGAACTAACATCTAATTCCTTTAGGTTGTCATTCAGCTGTTTGTTTTTATCTTCTTGTTTAGAAATTCTAGATTCTAGTTGACTCTTTTCCCCTTCCAGCTTCTTTATTCTTTTTTCTAGTTCCTTTCTCTCCTGCCCTTGTGCTTTATTTGCTTCCTCCAAAGATCTTATTTGTTCTCTGAGTGTTTCATTCTCTTTCATTTCTCCATCCATATTCCGAATTTTATCATCAAGGCTTATAACCATTTCCTCTAACTTCTTGATTCTCTGTTTAAGTCCCCTGATGACTACCACTTCTCCCAACCCATGGGGGGGAGAGGTTTGGGACAGAGATGGCCTCATTTTTATGTTCTCCCTCTCACAGAATATAGAAAGAAGACGAGAAAGAGGAAAAAAAAGAAAAGAGAAAAACTTTTAATTTAGCTTCACACAGAATTTTTATATCTCCATATAAGTGCTGTTTAGTGACTCAGTTTGTCTCTTTTCTTGTAACACACATCTTAACTTAAAAACTTGACCATGGTAATTTAAGTATAAAAAGAAAAAGAAAAACAAAAGTCAAACCTGAAGGAAAATTCGAATTTGTGTTTGAGGTGGCACCCACCTGTTTCTGCTATATATTCTTCCTAACTGATAAACTGACTTGCTAACCAAGATATGTTATCACGGGATTAGACTTTACATTTAACTCAATATATATTCAAAATAAAAAAAAAGTAAAAGAGAAAGCTAAAAGAAAAGCAAAAAAAAATGAAGAAAATAAGACTGCTGTACTACTTGGCAACTTAACTCAGTACTGTTGACAGGTGGATATTTGGTAATTTTTTTTTCTTTTATTATTAAATTTTTCGTGTATCAAACTAACTAACTAGTTAATATAAATGGGAAGGATACTGATTTTAACAATATATAGAACCACAGGCTTAAGAGCTTTCCCCAGTTTACACAAAAAATTAGGTAATGTGATGTGATGGCTCCACCTCTGGCAACTCTTCTAGATTTCCCTCAAGGCAGAACTGGACGGCAGCTTCTCTCTCTCCTCACGGAAATGTTCTCAATTTTTTTTTCTTTAATATGAACAGTCTCGTCTTACAACAAATATAAGTTTTTGTACTCACAATACTCTGCAGGATTTCAGATTTGTTATCTTTTTACTGGCAAAGTAGACTGGCCTCAAAAGGTTATGTATGTGTGTGTATATATATATGTATGTACCTACTTATTATTCTAACCTGAAAATTGTTATTCTATATCTGCTTCAAATTGTCTGCAGTAGTACTGTTGAAAAGTGAAATGCAACTTAAATGATAGCACTCAACAAGGGCTATTGAAAATATTGTCACAATGATTACTCTTCAAGTACTCTTCAATTATTACACTATATTTTATTATTAATTACTGCTATGATATTTAAAATTAATTGCAAATTCTATTAGTATGTTATTTATACATAACCACATAGATTGTAATGTTATCAACTGCAATATGACTGGGAGTGCCCATGTGCACATGTCCCCATGTACAGTTATCTGAATAAATAAAAAAAATAAAAAATCTCTCTCTCTCTCTCTCTCTCTCTCTCTCTCTCTCTCTCTCTCTCTCTCTCTCTCTCTCTCTCTTCTTGTGCGAGTGATGGTAATTTTAACTCCTTCAACCTATCCTCATAAATTAATTGATACTTACATTAATTATATCTCTATTCTTTTATGAATATACACCGGCAACAACCACCGGTACCAGGCGATTGCTACCGAGGAAGCAAACATTGAGTTAAATAGTGAGGAAATATCATATACTTAGAAGTGATTACAATAACAATAGACAAACGAGTCATACTTAGGTTTATTACCTCAGTTAAAAGACTGCTTTAAAATCCTTAAACGGAACAATCATTGTTATCTTTTTACTGGCAAAGTAGACTGGCCTCAAAAGGTTAATTTTTCCTCAAAGAGAGAGGACACTATGAACTTTTTTTTTTTTTTAAGCGAAAGGATGCTGTAACGGAAGAATTGTGTGTGAAGAACGGGAGGGTGGATGGAGTCGACACACTAAGGGCTGAGTTCTCCCACTAATTACCTTAAGAAAAAAAAATAAAAAAAATACATAGGGATGCCAGAGCTGATCCACAAGGAAATGATCTTCCAGATGGGCCTAACCTAGAAGGAACGATTACCATTACCCTAAGTACTATATACAAAAGCCATAACTCCCCTCATAAGGGGGTGGCTGAGTCAAAACAAAATTATTTACTTTTTGCAGGAAGAAAATACGAAGGAGGATTCGCAGTCCCCTCGCTTCACCCCATTTTGTTCACTTTTACGATAAGCAGGGGAACACGGAAGAAATATTCTTACTTCCCCTCCTAAGGGGGAAAGATTCAATACTTTGCATTCAATATACTACCTAGGAAATGTTAGGAAAATAAAAATGAATTAAGCACATTGCAATATGTGAAAACATACAGTAATGTGCTTATTTGAGTTTTGTTGGCCCCAAATGAAATTGATATTTGAATTAAATGCGAAAACGATGCCACGAGTGAGGTTCGGGAAAACTGTAATATGAAAAGAGTGGCATTCAGTTAGAATGCATTCATTCCTAGCATAGCAGATATAGCTATACGGTTTGTTTCCTTCTTCTTTTTTTACCTTCTGTGGTCCACTTGGTAGCGCCTTGTCACAGTAATTATGTCCTAGGTTCAAGTCCCGGTCGGGGTAAAAATTATTCATGTTTTCACATATAGTAATGTGCTTATTTGATTATATATATATATATATATATATATATATATATATATATATATATATATATATATATATATATATATATATATATATATATATATATATAGAGAGAGAGAGAGAGAGAGAGAGAGAGAGAGAGAGAGAGAGAGAGAGAGAGAGAGAGAGAGAGAGAGAGAGTTAACCCTATTTGGGGTGAACACCGGGAGACTGAAGCTGGGGAATAAAGGCTGGATGCTCTTGCAGTTGATATACTATAATTATAGTATGAAGATAGTAGAGAAAATACGATCTCTCCTCACTCATACTTCACTAATGTTAGGCTCATTCTGCCACCATGGATGTAGATTCCCAGGTGTTCTATAGTATGATGAATAATAAAGTTTATATGGTTAAATCTATGTAATGATATACAGCAGCACTCTCCACGGTTTTGAATTCACGGCTTCCCCGTAAATAACAGTCATACAGGGTAATCCCCCCCCCCTCTATAGCCCCTCTGCATGGCTGTAGAATTGCCTCCCGATTGTTTTCCTTCCAAGTTGTAACTCTGATATTTTTATTCCTTATGGTCTAGTCTTTTTAAAATTACTTTACATGAAAAAATAAGAATCGGCAATTGACTGAAGTTACGTGACATCGATTAAAAACGATTAAATAACCAGAATAGGTAGTTTGTAATTACAAACTATTTTTTTTAATTAGCTCGTAAAGAAAGGGCGGAGTTTGGTGTTGGAATATAAGTTAGTTCTAGCCTTATTTCAGTCAGTCAAGAAGATTGTCTTGGTTAGAGAGAAGAGAAGTGAGGGAAGTGAGTGTTATGCTATGTAAGTAGCTTGATACACAAATACTAGCCAAGGAAATGAAAAATTGAAAGATTTACCAACAGATCTGCGTGTCTATGCAAACGCTAGTGCCTATATGTGGTGCTCTGTTTACTTCCTAGTTTTGTATATCGGGTTCGAGTTGGCTTAAGAACATTATTGTACCAGCCAGAGGCCGTAACCATGTGTTGCTATGGATGAGGGTGTACATGAGGATAATTTTTAATTAGAATGAATCAAACCGGTTGGAAAAGTACCTGAACAGGGGCGACGTCTCTGATAGGAGGGCTAAAACCCAGCAAACTTTAAATTTATGAAATACATAGATAATCTTTCTTTGCAAAAAGCCGTTTTATAAAGTGATTGGATAAAAATTTTACCTTGAAATTTAAATGTGGCGGGATCTTGTAAAACTGAGTAACTCCAGATTATAAAATAACCCAATAAATTACCAGGTATTATTGCGTTATAGGACCACCTCTGTTTTCCAGTTGAAATAAAGGTTTTCTGCTAGGTTTTTTTTTTTTTGTGTGTGTTTTAAGCGAATCTGACCTTCATTTGCTCCGGAAATTAGTCCTTCACTCTGAAAAATTAACCTTTAGTTCAAAATCACTGGGAAAAATTAACCATTAGTTAAAAATCACTGGCTTTCTGGTAAGTGAAGAGTTGCTGTAGCCGCCCGTTACTCAGTTTCAAATCGCGCTCTTGAGTTAATGAAATAATGGGGTTAGGTTAGTTCAAAACACATAAAAAACTACCAAAAAAAATTTATTTCAATTGGAAAATAGAGGTGGTCCTATAATGCAATTTTGCCAATTACCAGGTTAGGTTAAGCTTAGTTTATGCCTAACCTAGCCTTACCTAACCTGATTACCCTAACCTAGTAATTTACAGTTATGTAATGTTCTGGGTGTTACTCATCTTTTCAAGTTCCGTCTAAAGAGATTTCAACTTCCATATATTCATGAAGAATACTCTCACACTCCCAGTTTTGAATAAAAAAAAAAATATTAGGATTGGTTAGAATAAGTTTACCTATCCTCCAGTTAGTATTGGTTTACATTGTCCTCGAGTTGCGATGTTTCTTGGTTACAACGCATTTTCCATATAATTGCTTCTTTTTTATATTATTGGCCTGTATTATGTTTCCCAAGCATAAAGCAGCAGCAGCTGATGGCAATGCTTTGAAGGAGAGGAAAGCCAGCACCATAGAAGTGAAATACATAGAAGAGGGGAAACTTCACTGCTGCATTAGCATAGGTGATTATATATATGTGTTCGGATTTACGCTAAAATTCGGGTTAATTCGCATTTCAGGAATGGAACTCTTGATGTAAGTCATTGATCCCGAGTTAACCTTATGGAACATTACAACGTTACTGGACGCAGGCCTGTTAGGTTTCCAACTCGCTGCCAGATGTAACACCAGTAATACCTATACTATCGTACTGCATCAAATTTCTATTTTTAATGAATTTTTTTATCTCTTTTTCAACAAAAGAAAAATAAAATTCGCTTAAAAATACATTGAAAACACAGCTTTTTCATGCAATATATTGCAGTTTCAAATTATTTTAGCTTAAGGTTGATGAATTCATACGTCTGGCAGTGAGCATCTGGGGGAACTGCAGCTCTGCAGCTCCCATGGATGAGCCACCACTGCGCATATTAGCCCTTTACATCTGACAAGTCACAAGACTCCCCATCTGTTTCGCTTTACTTTGTGTTCTTTGTGCCCAGGCCAATGAGGGTAGATTTATTTATGTTTTTTGTTTTTTTTTTGTGGCCCACCCTTGTGTCACATCCATAAGGATAAGCAAAATGTGTCTTCATTACTTTTACTGCCTCGCTTGCTACCCCATCAGTATTTGCTTACAGTAAGCATATTGAGGCTATATCCCTTGGTTTTGTTTCGTAACATATTCCGTATCACCCCATTGCTTAGATGAACCTTGAAGCAAAAATATTTCATCATATCTTGCCTTGTTTAAGCTTCCTGCATCCGGTTTTTCGTGCTTTTTCACTCTTTTGTCTATATAGTTCAATGAAGACTGTCCTGTGCTCTTAACATTAGATATAGTGCTCACATCCTCTTTATCAAAGGTTACCTTAATAATATTGCTTTTCCTCTCCCAACATACTTACCAAGTCAGTGAATGCTTACGATAATATTTGGATCACAGAATATTCAAAGTATCATTTTCAGATCTGGAACCGTAGTCTTATTATGCTAGCATCCCCTCAGCATTGTTGACTCTTTGATATTATCACTGATTTCTCTTTATCGGTTGTTGCTTGTTTAATCTAAAGGCTTATTCTCAATCATAGTGTCTTTTCTTTTTTTGTCTGTAAATGACCACTGTTTACACTTTTTTTGTACCACCTCTACTCCCATATTAGTTTTTTCTCTATTTGGGAATATTTTTGTACTCTCTGAGTTTGTATTTAGCTCCTGGCTATCTCTGAACTGTTCAATACATCTTGTATGAGGATTTTCCAAACAGCTATTTCATATCTTACGAAAGATAGAAAGGCACTTTATTTACTTTAAGCTATCGCTCAACATTGTTATTATCCTCTTCTTTGTAAATTCTGTTCTCCAATTTTTCTTATCCTTCAAACCATTTAATTCTTCTCTTCAGTTGTTGTCTTTCTTCTAGTATCATATTTGCTTTCTAAATTATTTATATTCTAATTGTATTATATTCCTTCTTTTAGTTCTCTTAAATTTTTTAATTTCTCTTACCATATTATGCAACTTGTCATCCAAATTCTTTACTTTTATCTTAGTTTTAAACTAATTTCTTTAATTTCCTCATATAATTTACCTCTCAGGAACTTCCACAGTTACCCCTCCCTGGGCCATGTAGGGGTAATTTGTTTGGAATTGTTGTAAGAGTAAAGATGATATTGATATAGTTCAAAATAAACTTACACAAATTTACTTAGCCACTTATACAAATACAGTATTAATCTTTTTCAGTATGCCACTTATCTAGCAAATTAGCTAGCAACTTGAAATTTGCATTTAGTAAGGATAAAATCTGCCATTTTTATAGTCCTTATTCTGACTGCCAAACAAACCACTGCTAGGTATTCTCTTTTAAAGGTCAAAGTCAGTACTACTATGTAAATTGGGATCGCTGTTAACAAATTGTTTACATATACAGATGCTCCCCAACTTCTGAACGAGTTACATTCCGTACGGCTGTTCGTAAGTCAATATTTGGTATGTACAGGGATGAGAGAGACAGAGACCACCTTTTTTGATTAACTCAAACTTTCTTGCTCCAGTTAAATAATGGCATGGTTTTAGAAAGTTTTGAATAATAACTATAACACTACAACACTTATAAAAAGCACAAAATATTTTTATATATATGTTAACTACTATGTACAAAACAAAGTGGACCATTAGATCTTAGTGTCGGGCTTATAGCCCGAGACTTTTCTTTTCACACATTCAAGCATTCTTAATTTTTCATTCAGGTATGGTCCCAAGAGACATGCATTTGTTGAAACACATTGTGTACCATATGAAATGCTTGCTCTCTTTCTCTCATGGATTAAGTCTGCTGTGGCTAGGAGCCACGAAGAGTATTATTTTATGTTGCTATAGTTTTATATTTATTTAAATGAAATTTTCATAAATGACTTTTTAGGTCTTGTTATATTTGATTATATAAAACAGAAATCTCTTTGAGGTTTTTACTTATTATATTTAAATAAATTTAAAAATAAATGTACTAATAGGTACAGAAAAAAGAAAAATGTGCAATAGTTGTCTTAATAATATGCAAAATAAAATTTATAGTAACAGTGCAGTACATACATGTAGAAAAGCGGTTATTCTTCTCTCATATACACAATCACATCATACACATCGTTTGTATCTTCGGATGTTCAAAAGTTGAGGAACGTCTGTATCCTTACACAATCACATCATACACATCGTTTGTATCTCCGGCTGTTCAAAAGTTGAGGAACGTCTGTATCCATATATGGCATCGCATGTTATGAGCATTTGCATTATAATGTATTTTTGTCATCCTCTAGCTAAAAGTAATGTGCAACATCTTAAAATACACTTGTACACGTTCAGCACCATTTATCAGATACAAACATGCAGAAGCTTCATCTTGTAAAGTTTTTAAGTACTTATTTTTGGGCGATGCTAGATGTAGCAAGCTAGAGTTTAACACCAATTGTAGTGCTAGCATTATAGTAGGTACAGCCTTAGATATTAATTCTACATATAAGGTTTTATTTCAGTATAGAAGTCCCTCATACTAATGCTGATAGATAGGAACTGCCTTAGTATAACTATGAAATTACCTGTAATGGAAAGGATATATAACATTGCAATATTTCTATATGACAAAGTTGGTATTGACCTTTCATCCTTCAAAAAGCAGATCTATTGTCATCTCAGAGCCTAGTCCTCCATATCTCTGGGTCCTCTGTACTTTGACTGTTTTTTTTCTGGCTATTGTTTTCCTTTGTGTGACATTACCTCATCTCTGCCTTGCCCTTAACCTTTTTCTTTTCCTTCGTCTTGGTATTTTCTCGTGCCCGCGCCTGTCTGGCCCGGTGTCACTCTTAAAAAAAAAAAAAAAAAATGCAGAATTTATAATATATAACCTCTTTCATAACCTAAATGCATGAAGGCAATGTAAGTTGCATATTTGTCTTACATGTGCATGAAATTAGTTGGTGCCCTTTGTCATTTCATTTACTGCCTAGTACTGCTTACGTTAACCTATGGGCCACAACATTTCTGAATTACTCTTTCTTCAGGTTGCCAGAGGAAATTTTGTATGTGGTCGAGTATTTCATGCTTTTAAGAGTATGTACTGCTTTTGTGAGCACATGCAGAGACGAAACATGATTCTGCAAACTGGTTAAGGTATGATATTAGTATATGTTTACTTTTAATTCTTGTGGAGCATGCATATTTACCCTTAGTTTCAGCCAAGCCTTCTAATCTCTACTTCTCGAGTTGACTGGATTGGCATCCAGCAGTTGACTTTGTTACCTCCTTAGCTTGTATGTATAGAAGGCGAAAGAAAACGAATGAAAAGTAATATGCTGCAAGAGCACCATTCTTTACTTAAATAAGATTTATGTACATTCAGCATATATCTCATTTATGCATTATTTTAGTTATGAGGGTGCTGAAATGGGTAGAAAATCCAGGGATCCTTCAATTTTTAATGAATGAGATTTTCAAATTATATGACAATTTCAGTATATTATTTGTGCTTATTTATTCTTTCATTTTTCATCTTGTGCAAAATATGCTGTGCTCAGATTAGCAGTGATTAATAATAAACGATTACAAGGTAAAAAAAAATTCTTAATACTTCTCTATATTTATAACAGACTGAAGTATACAGCAGTACATTTCACAATGTAAATTAATATAGATAAACAGGACTCTTCCAAGGATGTAATTAAACATAAAAAAATAAAAACTGCTGTAACACTCCAATTAACCTGACACTGCCCAGCTAGGACCCTGTGAAAGAAACAATAAAAGTTAGTATACATCAAAGCTCAATTGTATGTAAAGACAAATATTAGTTTCACACAAATTATATATATATATATATATATATATATATATATATATATATATATATATAGTAATCCCTCGCTATTTCGCAGTTCACCTATCGCGGATTTTTTAGGAGATTATTATTATTATTATATTTTTTTTTTAAGATTATCGTGACACCAGGATGGGCCAAAAAATTATAAAATAAAACAGCCTTTATCAGGCTGTAAAGAGAAACAGATGGAGTGTAATGACCTGTCAGATGCGAAGGGATAATAAAAGATGTGTAATGAATATCCAGCTCTCTGCTGGGTTTTAATATACCTCTGCATTACTTTCATGATGTCTATTCCAATAGACATCATGAAAGTATTTATGAATTAAATGCTTCCCATTTACTTGCCATCATAAATTTGACTGGAATATCTTGGAAGTCTTTGAACACTCCTAATTTGTGGGCCTATACAGTATATTTAAAAATTCAATTAAGATATGTTGTGAAAAGTCTTAAAATAATTTTCAGGACCTGGAGTGACAGGGTGTGGAAATCAAGAGAGACCAACCATATCAAAAGAGGAGCAGCAAAAGAGGAAAAACTGACAACCAACCCCAGCCCTGAGAACCTGGAAGAGGCTTTGGTCATCCAGGCAATTAGCTCATCTCTAAACACAACAGCTTTTTTCTTCTCTGATCATTGATATCCCAGCAGTCATTTTTTATCCAACTACATATATATATCCAAGATGATCCACACCCATCACTTCAAGCCAAGACACTAAAGGTTCAGTTCTCTGCAACTCAAGCAGAAAATGGATCCATTTCACCTCTACAATACTTGCTAACATGAAACACTGCACATAAGCTTGGATTTGCACACAAGGCTCTCTACACCCTCCTTCAAGCTCATCCCCTCCTCCTTCCACACCCCATCTCCCTAATCTGCTTATCCTCCCAACACCATCAACATCCCCACAACCTTAAACATCAATACAAGTTTTTCCTACTGCCTCTCCCCCTACACCCCTTCTAATCCCCCTGCAGCAGCATTAAACACACAGCATCAATATTCTGGCATGAACATCAATAAACAAGAACTTGAATAAAAAAAAAATCATAAAAAACATAATATACACATTTGCCCTGTACAACAAACTACACAGGACACAAAACACCCAAATTCCATAACTTTCACCACCATTAGTCAAGACCGGATTAGCATTAGCTGTGGTGGACCTATCAACTTGGTACACAAATCTATTAAATTCATTGACATCAGTGTGCACACATTATCCTTCTCCCCCCCCACATGACACTACCCCAAAAATACCAATTATACACAGGCAACATTACCAAATGTTATACACCTCACAGGCATCTAAGATCACCAATACTTCCATACCAAAAAGAAAAACTTTTCATTCTCAATAACTTTCATCAACACACACTCCCCCTCCACAATAACGATACAGAAGAACAATCTTAAACTAAAGAGTACTCCCATCACAAACATAAACGATGCTGTACACTCAACACAATTCAAAAAGCAGGCAAAAAACATATCTCTACAGGGAACAGCTATACACACAATCCAATTTCACGCCAGAAATTCAAGACCTCATCCGACAATGCAATGCATTTACATTCCTCAACACTCCACATACAGAACACTAAACAACAATTAATAGTATTTAACACAAAGAAGCAATAAAACAGTAGCATAACAGATAATAACTTGAAATATTACCTGCAGACACTTGACAAACACACCAACGAACTCTACAAACCTCCAAACAGCTTTATACTATCCAACAGTAACACAACAAAATTACATACTGCCATTATAGTAACAGACACCAACCCTCAAACTTACACCACTCTCCTTTGTGATAACGACGCATCATCTGACAGCAGAAACAATTCCTTACAAACCCAAACTATGCACCTTTCAACCAACCAGCAGACAAAGCACATCATAAACAATCTTAGGGACTCATCCACATGAAGCCCTGACAATAAAAGCAATTAACACTTTGGACATCTGGGACCACAAGGCATTCAAGCACTCACAGACATATCAAATTACAGCTACTAACACAACACAATCAATATCCAACATCTGGAAGTATTTTTTGTTATCAAAATTCCCAAACTAAACAAAAACCCCGTGCTATCCTCCTCATTTTGTACTGATACACTCCTCTGCACTTCCTCAAAACTCACCGAGCAACTAGTACTGCAAGAAATTACACCCAACATTTTTCAATATTATCGATACCATTTGTATTATTATTATTATTATTGTTATTATATCTTTTAACTGTGGTTACTGTAGTTTTATATGCAAGCTCATCTCTGTTTATTTGTTAGAATAACTGTTATATCCTGAGTGTACTACAATACTACTTTACTACACTTATAAATATGTAGGCGTAGTTACCTCTTATCTCCATTTCAGGTACAGTATATTAATGTTGAAAATTACTACTAATCTTCTACTTTAGTATCATTATTATCATCATTATTTTTAGTATTACTATAATTATTAGTTACTATATATATTAATATAATCGTTATCAAGAATGTTTACATTTTACTCAGTTATCTGTTGATTTGTTGCCAACTTCTAAGTTTTCGTACATTTGTAGATTCTATTAAAGTTAATCCCATAAATATGCAATTCATCACTTGTAAGTTTATGGATCATTTAAACTAAACTGATTCATTATTATTTACTTTCAATTATTATTACTATGATGTATAAGCTTTACTCAGGTATCTAATAAATCATTGTTTATTGGTAATTACTGTATACTTACATCTGTTAATTTAAGGTAATTTTATTTTTCTAGGAAAGCTATATTCCTTTTCGCTTTAAGTGTATGTCACCCTCTTATAACAGAAAATATGTCTACTTAAGTGTATGTTTAGTTTTGTAAAAGAAACGTCATAGTACGAATTGAAATAAATGATTGTATGTTTGACCCTGTTTCTACATGGTTTCAAACAATACACACCACAAATACCTTTTTACAGATCTAAAAAAGAATTTTGATGGCATATAGGACATATCTCGTGACATTGGATATAAATAAAGCCATTGACGAAATAGGCCATAACTTCCAAATAAAATATTTTAACAAGCATGCACACATAAACACAATAGCAAGCCAACTACCTCACAGGCAAGTGTGCATATGTATCATTTGCTGCTCAGTCATCAAATATCAGAGACTCTACAAACGGAGTCTCTAAAAAGTCCTTAACACCAGCACACTTTTTTATATATTGCATGATCTGCCCACTCCACACTCACTCCAAGCACAGTATACATAACTTCCTACTTGGATGACACAACACATAAGTACAGGATGTCCCTGTGTTATGTGGACCCCGAGCTATGCAATACTGCCATTACGACAAGAGGCCCATTAATTATTAATAAATTTTTTGACCTACCTGGCTTGTGTGGTAAATTCAAACCAGGTGCTTTACAGTGCATGAGCATTGCGGACGAATACACAGCTAGCAGCACTGTTGTATATATAGAGTTCATGACTTTATATATTTATATGTTTGTGTTTGGTTATCTAGAGGAATTTATGTAAATTATTTACAAAATTACCAAATATAAAGCCGTAACTACGATCTTTAAGCGAAAAAGTTGAGGTTGGCCTTTGGAATACATTGTCAAACAGCATTATTGTATACGTTATACCAAGTTAATGATTTTATTTTATTTGTTTATGTATTTTATCTGAAGGAATTAATTTATTTTATTTACAAAATGACCAAATAGCCGTAAATATGATCTTTGTGAAAAAATTTGTTGATGTTGGCCTTTGGAATACGTCGTCATATATCATTGTTGTTTATATACATAAATTTAATGGTTTTATTTATGAACATGGTTATTTTAAGGAATTATACTAAGATGAAGAACCATCACTCAGATAAAATTTCCTCAAGGATATAGAAGGATGAGAAACTAACTCATGGAAAGAGTAATAGGCAATGAACAAAACATGAAAAAGGATTATCGGGCGACATACTTTATGGATAAAGTAAATATCACCTATGAAGAACCGAAACATACTAAATTAGATATGAGAAGGAAAATTAAAAGCAATGATCATAGCAACTGGATAAATGAAGTACATGAAAAGTCAAGTTTCAACCAGCATCGGTTATTTTATTACCAAAGAACAGATAAATTTTGGAGAAAGAAACCAAAATGACAGCACAATAAGAACGCATTTACAAGATAAGTGCCTTTGTAAAGGCATTGCTTCTCAACCTGTACCTCTCGTCCTCTATACTGTTTATCGTGCTCATTTGCTGTAATTACATATTCTCAACATGATATTAAGATGTTATTAGTGCTTTGGCAGGATGACCAGCATTGATGGCACATCCCAATTAGCCTCCTGTTAATTCAGGAGAGCGAAAAGATTGCTCAATGCCGTGAAAATGGGAAAGGGGGAAAAAAGAAATGTCGCCCACTTCTCGTTTATATGCCATATTATTGTTCTTGTGCTCATTCAATAGTGCCAAGCCGTTCAATCCTAAGTTAGATATGACGGCTCAAGTTATCCAACCATAGTAGTAAAGGTAAGCAATACTGAATAGTGTACGTTTACTATTTTTGTCTTAGATTAATGATCTTAACAATTGGATAATTGAAGTACAGGAAAAGTAGTTTCAAAATTTATTCAAAATGGAAACAGAAATGAAAAGTGAAGAAAAGATATATGACAACTGACGAGCATCAGTTATTTTTTACAAAACAAGAACAAATCTAAATTTTGGCAAGAGAGAAACCAAAAGAGAAGTACCGTTGTAAAGACATTGCTTCTCAACCTGAACCTTTCGTCAGCCATACTGTTTATCATGCTCAGTTGCTATGATTACATACTTCCAACATGATTATTAAGATGTTATTAGTGCTTTGGCTGGATGACCAGCATCAACGGCACATCCCAGTGAGACTCCTGTTGATTCAGGAGAAAGTAAAACGATTCTTTAGTTCCGTGAAAATGAGAAAGGGGGGGAAGAAAAAGCCTCGCCCACTTCCCGTTCGTATACCATATTGTTGTTCTTGTGCTCATTCGCTGGTATTAAGCCCTTCGACCCTAAATTGGATATGAGGGCTGAAGTTCCCCAGATGCAAGCCAACCACAGTAGTAAGGGTAAGCAATATTGTATAGTATACTTCTCTATTTTTATGTCTTAGATTAAGAACTTGGATAATTTCTCTATGTTTTCGCATTTATTTTTAGCATTGTTGGGGGAGCTAGATTCGAATTTAAGAGTTCTCCGACTTACTTTGGAATCCGGGTTACAGCAGCTGTCAGAAACGGAACTCTGTCATAAATCGCGGAGCCCTGCACATATCAAAACTCAAACACAGCTGCAGATCACTTCCTGCGCTACCTGAACACACTACATGAATGATTCACCATAAACACACTTAAATTAGCCCCAGCCAATTGCACAGTTACTCTCCTCTTAAGCTGGACATTATATCACCACCACCACACTGCACACACCACCATAAACAACTTTCATTGAATAAGCATACCTAAAATCCGTGGTCAATACCATTTAAATATGTCACAACATCTAAAACAAACTGACACAAAGACTTAATGCCCATGACAACATTTGGACACAGCAAAGAAACCAATATAACAGTACGCAAGCAAGCAATATAAACTCTCAGTAGTGGTATATGCATGTCCTGCTTGGGCTTCTATTCTAACATTGCTTAAACACACCATGACACCCTACAGACTACACAAACCAAAGCACTGAAAATATTCACAGACTACACAGCATTTACACCAGGCAACCATACTCCTTAATTTCAAAGACAATATTGACATGGGATTCGGTTTTACGTCACGAACTCCCTTTTCTACTAAGGGCTAGGACGGTTGCCTTCTTGCGAAGGACTTGTTTTGGCAGATGTAATCGTTACCCTGAGTGTATGCCACATGAAAAATACAAATACTCACTAAAGCCACCACTCAATACACTACATGGCAGAAGAGAGATAGAGAGAAAAAAATAACCCTCCCCAAGGAACAGAAATACAAATACCGTCATCACTTACTGCTCAATCACCCCTAACCAGCCTCTACAAATACTTCATATCAATATCAAGATAACCTGCTATTCCATTCAGTCACACAATGACAAAACAGCTCAACACAGTCATCTTTCCGAATCTTCCCTTCCCAGTAAAAGCAGAGTCCACCCGGCTATGTTGTGATGTGGCCACCACCCAGCCCTTCTGAGCTATCAGAAGAGTTTGAATGACTCCGTCAATGAATACTGGCTAGGATGTAATTCATTATTTCATACAATTGAAAACATTATGGAAGACTGCACTGCACTCAACCACAAAATACATAACCCATCATAACACTCCTACAAAGCCTGGAATTGGCAGTGCCTTCATTAGGACTTTGGCTGTTCAGCCATGCAACTTAGGGAATGAAACATCTTCTAAAATCTCTAGTCTGCAACCCTAAATACCCTAAATAACCGCAATCCAAGATGGGAAATCAGTGATAACTTCAATAATTGAAAAAAGAAACCTACAGTAGAGAAACATACTCGATTAGTAATTGCACAATATCAAGCTTTTGCTTTCTGCTGAGAGCATTTTCAAATTACTGGTGTAGTCTCCTGTTGCATAGTTCTCATCCTACTGTTGTGCTTTGTTATTGCCTCACTCAAAGAAAACCCCTTTGCTCCACCCCTATATCACCTCCAGGTAAGGTTGCACTGACCCAAGGTATGGAGGATTATCTCTTCTTATAGGAGATCTACCCCATGGATGGGCCATCAGTTGAGCTGTGCCATCAACATTAACCTCACCTCTATCTCTACCTCCATCAAAAGGAGTATATCAGTATTATTCGTTATCCTATTTCACTTTTCAGTATTTTCCTAGTGTAACAGTCCTCAGATATAATTAATTAAATAGCCTTCTACCACCCTACTGACGCTGGTTTTAACGCTCTGATACACTATTTTGTAGTTATCAGTATTTATTTGGTGATAAGTTATTTTATGATCTGCTGCAACACAATTTGCTAGTCCTAAACTACATGCTCTTTTATGTTCTGCAATATTAACACTAATATCCCTACTTGTTTCTCCACCATATACCTTAGGACAATCCAAATTGGGTAAAAGATATAAAACCTTTCCTTTTTTTATGATTTCATTCATTAGCACCAAGTTTGATAGGAAAAATATATGTAATAATCTTAGTGCTAAAGAAAGATATCTTGAAAATGAAGGGGGTGTGTAATGCTTTACCATGATTGGAATGTCCTCAGGTATATGTTGGAGAAACCGGTACGGATATCAGTAATAGAATTGCACCCAATAAAGGAGCACGTAATTTAAGACTAGCAAATAGTGTTGTAGCAGATCATTAAATAAACTGCAACCAGAGAATAATTTTTTATCACTGTAAAACAGAATCATAGCAATAAAACTAGCATTAAAAGGGTGCTAGAAGGCATTTTAATTCAGGTAAAGGGTTTGGACATAAAAGTATTGGCCAGGACTGCTAAGTCTTCCTTCAGTTACAGTTCTTATTTTATGCCTACATCTAGACCAATTATTCTGGCATATTAGTTACACATCCCTTGTATCCCTTCACATCTGACAAGCTTTATAGTATGAGAGGACTGTTATACTATATACTAAAAAGTGAAATAGGATCAGATATTTGATTGACAAATATTATTGTCAGACTCCATTTGATATGGGGGTAGATATAGAGGTAGTGGTAATGCTGATGACACCTAATATTGTCAGGCTCCTACTGATATGGGGGTAGAGGTAGTAGTAATGCTGATGACAGCTCAATCTATAGTAAATCTAAGGGGTGTATCACAGATAAAAAATTCATCCTGTAATACCTGAGTTCCACACAACCTAACTAAGAGATGAAAGGGGCAGAGCCAAGGTATTTTCTTAATGTGAAGCAATAATACTAAGACAGCAGTAGGTGGGGAACTCTACAACAGGAGGAGTACACTGGTATCTTGGAAATGCTTTCAGTGGGAGCAAAATGTTGATATTATGGATTATAATCAGACTTGTTATTCCCTACAAGGAGTTTCGATTTTCCAATACTTGTAAGGCATAAAATCTCATCAATTTTCAAGGTATGTAAATACCAGAAGGTCTCTCCAATGAACCTTAAATCAATCTCTGCACAATTGTCTATTACTAATGTACTTGATCATCCTAAAAGTATATCACTAAAAGGAAAATACAGGAGAACTGGAGGGCAGGAACAATCGAATATGTTGTTTATATTTTCACCATATACAAGATAACATATTGTATGCCTTATTTGCCTTCATTTTCAGATGGCATTCAATGAAGAAACACAAAGTAAAGGAACACAGGAAACATATATAATTTAGATACTTTTAACTGTAACAGCAAAATATATACTAACACATTTAATAAATAATGATAAAAAACATTAGTTACTTCAACTTTAAATAAAATCAGAAAGAATTTCAGTATAAACTTGGCATTTTGGTGGTAATGCATATGGACTTCGTAAGTTTTAATCCATTCCATTAAGAAACAATACAGGGAATCCCCAACTTATGAACGAGTTAGGTTCCAGAAGTCCATTCATAAGTATTATTGTTCGTAAGTTGTGCTTTGGTAAAAAAAAAAGTACTGTACAGTACATACATAAGCAGTACTGTACAATACTTAGGCTAAAGAGAATTAACTAATACATAAAAGAAAGTATACTGTATTAGTGAATTTTAATACAGTATTAGTGAATTTTAATACAGTAATAATAATGTAATACTACAGTACAGCACAGTAGTACATACATTAATACATGCATATATAATGGGTAGGTTTTTGTTCACAGCTCTGAATGTTCGTAACTCAGGTGTTCATAAGTATGGGGAACTTTAGTATAAAAAGTCCTGAATGTAAAAATTGCATTTGCATTCAGTGATCTTTTATGCTAAATTATAACCTTCTGGAAACTGGCTTTTGATTCTAAAACTAATATCCTTATGTTCACAAAATTGTAATACCACGCATTTTTAGCCAAGCCAATGTAAGTGCATTGAAAACCTGGACAAGTGAATTTGTAAACAACCATTGAATTGTAGGAAACTGGCAGTTTTTCCATATTAAGTGTAACTTTTCTTTTCCTTCGTCTTGGTGTTTTCTCATGCCCAGGCCTCTATTGATGAAGACAGTTTTTGCCTATTCCGGTGTCACACTCATTGGAAAAAAAAAAAAAAATATGCAGTTTGTAATTATTATAAAATATGAACAGGACTGTATTTATGGAGAAAATTGTTTTAACGAATTAATATATTACATCTAATAAACAGCTGATATGGTCACAAAAGAATGGTAATGTTAAGAACATTTGTACTCTCTTAAGAGGTCAATTGTAGGACTTCTACTAAAAATATTGATAAATCATACATTTTTTTAGAATAACCAGTCTGAGAGCCCATCATTGCAAAAGCAATTAGCTAGAGAGAATATTTCGTTATAGAGAGCTGTAAAGGATGATGTTAATCTTAAAACTAAGAAAATTTTTTGTAAAAACATTCCATTTAAAATTATCATAAGCACTTATATAATTGATTCCTGACCCAGTTAAAGTGTTTTTACAATAAATGGCAATTCATTGTTATGAACTATTTGTATGGTGAATTGCAATTTCGATGTCTACTGTTCATATAGTTGAAAAATTTATTAACATGTTCAGGATTAGTAAAAATGACTTAGGTGTCTCATGTAGCATTCATAAAAATTGCAGTTGAAAGAAAGGCAGCACTCGTCAAGCAATATGTTTTAAATGTGTACTAAAGAAAATATCGGTTACAGTTACTGACAGACGATTACACATAGCAAGACTAACTATTTGTGTGTGCAGTTTGTTGTTGAATACTGTTTGAAATAGCATTAATTTACAGTGAGATCAAGTTTTTCCAGTCCTCATCATTCATGCACAATAATTTTGATGTTCCACCTACTATTTTGTGTGATGGTTACAGGTGTTTATAATGAAGATATGACATACATGCATTTTCACCGATTAAAATTTTTTAGCATCTACAAAGTCCTTAGAATTCTTAATCATGAATTATAAAAGGTAACATGAACTTTGATAACTTATAAATAGCATACTATTGCACTGGCTTCAATTGTGGTCTATATGGGCTGCCATATGGAGAATTTATTTCAATTTGCAAAGTGATGTCTGCAGCAAATTCAATTAACTATGAGTTAGCAAAGTTCAATTTACCCTGTATAATAGGTTTTCTGTTGGCAAACACACAATTAGGAACTCTACGGACTTTGTAGACACTATATTACTCATATTTCAATTCTAAAACAAACTTTACTAAATATTCAACATGGATAAGATTCGGTTTTTACGTCACGAACTCCCTTTTCTACTATGGGCTAGGACGGCTGCCATCTTGCAACGAACTTGTCTTGGCAGAAGTAATCGTTACCGTGAGTGTATGCCCTTCCTAACCTCAGTCCATGACAGGGCGCGAACCCTCGACCTGCCGCCCCAGAGTTGCGGACGCTACCATTTTGCCAACAATAAACTCTAAAAAGATATTTACTGTCTTGTAATGGGTATTCCTCTTTCAGCAACTTTTGCCAAGATTATATTAGTACACAATGAAAACTTATTACTTGATGAGTGCCACGTTCCGTTAAAACTAAATTTTTATGCATGGTGCAAGGGAGACACCTATTAAGTATTTACTAATCCTAAACTTGCTAAAAAAATTTCAACTATCTAAACAGCAGAAATCAAAACTAAAATTCATCATAAAAAGAGAAAATAGGAATGAACTGCCATTTTTAGATGTATTAATAAATAAAAATGAGAAGATATTGATATATGATATACTTGAACTGAGTCAGAAATCAATTAGATACGTATTTTTTTTTATTGTGACACCAGGACAGATGTGAAGGGATAATAAGACATGTAACGAATAGCCAAGAGTATTCGGTGTTGATGTAGGCATAGAAAGAGAACCGTAACTGAAGGAAGACTTAACATTGAACTGTCCTGGACAGTCTTATTTGCTATGATGATTTTAAAAGAAACGCTTTTATAAAAATTTTGTATAGAGGTCTAAGATTAATAACCTCTATAGCTCTCCATAACAAAATATTCTAATTACCTGAGTGCTTTTACAATAAAGGGTTTCCAGACTGGTTATTCTATTAAAATGCGTAAAGAGTATTAAATACATTTTCATCGAATGTCCTAATGAAGGTCCTGAGAGATTCCAAGTTTCTTAGAATTACCATATACTGGTGACAGTATCAACAATGTAATAATGAGGGAATATGTGTATTGGTTAAAACAGTTCTTGACACAGATGCAACCATGTTGATACTCTATAGTAATCACAAGCTATGCAATTACACAAATAAAGAAAAAGTTACTTTTTTCTACAATATGATGACGTTTACAAATTCACTTGTCCTTGTTGCCAACGAGCTTACACAGGATCAAATAAAAATGCTTAGACTTACGAATTAGTGAATTTAAGAGTATCTGCTTCAGAACAAAAAGAGAAGTCTCCAGAGTGCTTCAATCCAGCAAGAGATCATCACTGTGTTGATGAACGTGAGTGCAATTTTGTCATTCTGGACTTTAATATAATAATAAAAAGTCAAAATGAAGATGAATTAAGAATTTTGGAGTCCATAATCACCACCAAAAAGCAAAGCTTATACAGAGATCTATCTCGTTTCAATTTAAAGCTGAAATAAAGCTGCGTAATCATGAGACAAGTTAACGTAGGCTAGCTATATCAGCATTACCATCCATATAAAGAAAATAGTATAAAACAACACATCTTTCATTAGCTCTTTTTCTCAAGTAAAGAGCTAAAGACCAGCTTGCAGGTCTCCAGCAATTAACTCAAACAAGCGTGTTGGAAAATAATAAAACAAGATGTTCCGATTTATGCTACTCTCCCTGCATGGATGATAATGCTGATCTAGTTCGGCAAGACAACTCAAGTCAACTTGATTAGTTGTCTGGAAAAAATGCAGCTTGCTTTTATCTGTTTTGTTTCATTGCTTTAAATTTGTTTATATCTTTCTTGTTATTGGTAAGAAGCTATTTGTACAACATATCTGTAAGAATGTAATTTTCTTTTTTAATCTGTTGAAGCGAAAGCATCTAAATATATAGTTTTGCTTTTCTTTCTAAATATGTATGTTTCTTCTTTGATGGTCTGATCTGAAAATTAAGGCAAATAAGATGTTCAAAATGTTATGTAGGAGTGAAAATAAAAAACAACAGCAACAATATGGTGATTTGTCCTCCCCCTCCAGTTCTTGACATGCTAAAAATAATGATGATTCAGCAAATAGTGTAAAACTGAATTATTTTTTATAAGTATGGAATTTAAAATAACACAGTAACCAAGACACACAAATGTCATTATTAATTAACATTCTTCACAACATACTTGATAAAAGCAAAGTAGGCATATAGATATAAAGGCTTTAGGTATAAGGTAATGCAAACAAAATTGTACTTACCTTGAGTTGTTAAAAATACATTTCATACAATAAGGGAATGAGATAACATGTGTATACATTAAGCTCTAGCCAACAAATTTATTTTCATCATTCGTAAACTTAAATAGTCCAAAAACACCAAAATATATATCTCATAAGAGAAAACAAACGGAAATTTATATTTTAATGACTAAATTTAACAAATACAAGCTTTAGTCCTACAGTAAAAAAATTTCTAAGTCCAAGGGAGTAAATGTTATCTGCCATGCAAGAGAGGTGTTATTCATAGAAAAGTTACTTGAAACAAATGAGAAGAGCTAAATAAGTTACTGTATTACTGGTAATACAGTATTTATGCACAATGGCAAGGTGCAACAGAACAAGCAAAGAAAATTCTTATAGCAAAGAAAATTCTTATAATATACCATACTTGCATAGACAAAAGCCAAGTAGCATTATTATGCTGCCATTGCTTCAAAGCATCTCTTCATTCAACAAAGATAAACATTATTGCTTTTAAGTATTATACCCATTACCACCATGCGTTACACCTTCAAAACCATCTCTTTGCTCATATTTTCCAAAGGTTACTTGGATGGTATTTTGGAGTTCCTTGGCAAGGTTCATCTTCTTTTTTAAAGAAGTCTTCCTTGCCAATATTCTCGAGCACATACAGAATATCCAGATAGGGAGTGTAATCATCTGGATTCAAAGAGATTTCTTTTTTATCAGCATAAGGATCTTCAGAGTCAGGTTTACTCACCTCGTTATATCTGGCTGTGGCTTTCTTCTCCACATTTATGGCCAACATTTGTGTTCGGAAGCTCAGAGTTTTAGTCTTTTCTATCAACTGCTGATAAGGAGAGACAGCCTGAGTTCCCATAACTACATGGCCCTGTTGCGAATCTATCTTAGCATCTAGCTTGGCTTGACGAATCAAGTTCACAATCCATCGCTCAGCATCTTTAGGGGTCATGTTCAATTTTTCTGCCAACATGCTGAAAGAAAAATATAGGAAAACTACTGGTGAGACCAAATAGAAAATATATCTGTAGGCAAGTGACTGGAGGTACAGAAATGCCTTAATATGATAAATTTAGATTTTGTGATGTCTTTTCCAGCCACATCTGATTGGCCATATTAAAAAAAAATAAGGACCCACATTTATCCTGTATTCGAATAAATTGTGTTAATGGATTTAATTACACATGATACATATGAGAAAGCATATTAGCAAAGTGTAAAGAAGATATGTGTGGGAAATATTTTGAAGCATACCAAGGCTGAAAGAGGAATATACTGTTATACTGTACATGGAAAGAGAAACAAAAAAGCTAAATATTTTTAAGATATTCAAAAAGACTTTATACCTGAGGAAATAAGCAACTTAGTTCATGAAATAAGAAAACACTGAGGCGGAAATGCCAACTCTGAATCAAAATGGTCTCAATATGGGTTAGAGATCTACACATAATATTATGTATTTGAAAAGAACTCAAAACTTTGAATATGAGCTGCTTCAAGCAGACTACAAAGAAATTAGGTTAAAACATGATAAATTGAGGAAGTACATCCAGAATACTTAAGTTTAAGGAAACTATTGAATAGAAAAGACGGACTTCAAGTGCTCAAAATAATAGTAACTCTATCGTTTTGAGCAATTTTACACCAACAATACTTAGTGCTATAACTACTATAAATTGAAAATATGAAAAAAATCAAAGTGACACTGAATAAAAGGACTTATGTATGACAAGTAAAGACAGATGAGCAGATATCGTCAATTCATTTTTACTAATTTAGCCTCCGTGGAGAGTTCCAAGCATAACTTCCACTGATGACTTAAAACATACTACAGATGCTCCTCGACTTACAAATAAGTTATGTTCCAAACGGCCGTACGTAAGTTGATATTTGGTATGTGAGTGTGTGCGTGCGTGCTGACTGTTATGTTTTGGTTTGACATCCCTTCCTACCCCCTTTGAGCTGTTTATAGACGAAGTCTCTCTTTTCACACCTTCAAACATTCTTTATTTTTCGTTTAGTTATGGTCCTCTGATACATGCAATTGAAAGAAAAGCATTGTGTATCATATTTTCCTTTCAAAGCAATAATGCTTCTCTCTCTCATGGATCTGATTAGTTGTGGCCGGGGCCCTGGAGGGTATGTTATTATTTTTTTACTTTTACTATGGTGTTTTACTCTTATTGTCTTTATTAAAAAAAAAGTTGAATGTACTGTTTCTAATTGGTAAAGAAAAAAGAAATGTGTAAAATAGTTGTTTTAATAACATAAAAAACAGTCAACTTATAGTAAACATGCATTACATACACAGAAAAGTTATAATTCTTCTCTCTCTCTCTCTCTCTCTCTCTCTCTCTCTCTCTCTCTCTCTCTCTCTCTCTCTCTCTCTCTCTCTCTCTCTCTCTCTCTCTCTCTCTCTTGGATTAAGTCAGCTTTATCCATTATTATTACAATTACTATTTTTTTTTTTTAAGATTGTGATACCGGGACAGGCAATAAAAAAATCCCCTCATCAATAAAGGGCTGGGCACGGAAAAAACATTAACACGAAGGAAAAGAAAAAGGTTATGGACAAGGCAGAGATGAGGTAAGGATACACAGCGGATGAGGACAGACTGAAAAATAGTCAAAGTACTAAGAACCTCGAGATAAGGAGGATTAGGCCCTGAGATGACAATAGCTACGCCTTTAGAAGGAAGATAGGTTGTAAGAATTTGGAAAGACAGAAGGAAGAAGAGAGTTCCAGAGTCTAGAGGTGGATGGGAAGAAGCAGTCGCTGCACCAACCAATCCACAAGCTAAAAATCTCTACATAGTACCTGTGTGACGAGGCCATTTGGCGAGTGTTATGTTGCCTCAACAGTGGGGGAGGGATGCAACTAACCAACTCATCAGAGCAACGATGGAAGTAGTAGCAAAAGAAAGGAGAAAGAGATGATAACTTACAGTGAAGAGAAACAGAATCAAGAATAGAAGTGAGAGAAGAATCATTAATGAGTCTGATTGCCTTAGATTCAAGCCTATCAAGGAGATAATTATAAGAAGAAGCACCCTAGATGTGTGAGCAGTATTCTCAGCAGGGACAGAAAACACCTTTATAAATTTTAAGTAACTGTAAAGAGTTAAAGTAATGACGAAAACAAAACAGAACACCCAATTTTTCTGATGCAGTTTTAGAAACCTGGGTTATGTGATTCCTCCAAGACAAGTTAGAAGCTATATGGATTCCTAATATGTTGATAGAATTAAGACTGTAAATTTCGTTAGTTTCAAACACAATACGGCTATCAGGGGCAGAAGATAAAGAGATAGCCAGAAACTATTTCTTGCAGGCATTAAATTTAACTAAATTTGGGGTGCTCCACTCAGATACCCTCTGCAAACTGGAGGTGAGAGTAGAAGAAAGAGTGCTATGAAACTGATTACGAGTAGCAAATGAAAGTTGTGAAGAAAAGGCAGATGAAAAGTGAAGGGTAGAATCGTCAGCAAAGTCGTGAAGAAGAGAGGAAGATGGGGACTTTAGAATATCATTGATGAAGAGAAGGAACAGAGTAGGTGAAAGAACAGAGCCCTGTGGAACACCACTGGTAACAGGAAATGGGCAAGATGTTGCATCATCAACAAGTACAGATATAAACGGTCAGAAAGAAAACGGGAAATCAGAGAAGAGAGAGAAATGGAAAAGCCATAGGCAGGGAGTTTGGTCAACAAAGCCTTGTGCCAAACTCTGTCAAAAGCGTTAAGAGATATCAAGGGCGACGAGGAAGGATTCCCCATAATTCCTCAGAGAAGATGACCATACATGAGCAAGATAGGACAATAGGTCACCGGTGGATCTTACCTTGCAGAGGCCGTACTGTTGATCGGAGATAAGTGAGTTAGATTCAAGACGTTTCAAGAAGTGAGAATTGAGCAAAGTTTCAAAAACTTTATCGGTAGATGAGGTTATGGCAAAAAGTCAGTAGTTTGAAGGAATAGAGTGGTCACCCTTCTTAGGAACAACTTGCACTAGAGCAATGTTTCCAAGATGAAGGATAGATACTTTTTGAGAGAATGAGGCAAAAAAGATAGCAAAGCACAGGAACCAATTCATCTGCAAACTCCTTAAAAAACCTTGCAGGGATACCATAAGGACCAGATGCCTTGTTCGTCTTTAGTGAGCGAAGAACCTTATGAACTTTGCGTGAAGAAAGGATAAGGGAAGGTATTGGGTTAGAGAGGGGTAAAGATTGAGTGACAGGAGAGCTGGAATCGTTTACAGAAGAGTTGACAGAAAAATGAGAGCCATAGAGAGTGGCTTTATCAGTGGAAGTGAAAGCTATGGAAGCATCAGAAAGAATGAGAGGAGGAAAGCTTGAGTTACAGAAGTTTTTGGCTAAGGACCAGAAACAATTGTCAGTGGGAGAGGAGTTAAGGTCATCAACTTTCCTTCTTATAAAAGAGGATTTAGGCCTTTGAATCTGAGCAGTACAGCGATTGCTATCCACATCAAAAGTAGAGTGAGTTAAATCAGAATGAGAGGCTTGGTACGACCGGTGTGCCCGATTCCTGGCCTGAATAGCTATGGAGAAGGCACGATGAAACCAAGTATTAGGGGGAGAAAAAGTTTTCATGGAGGAGGGGATGTACCCTCCATTCCCGAGGTTATGATCTCGGCAACTTTTAGGGCTACCAGATCATGGTTGCTGGACCGAAAGCAGTAGTCATCCCATGGGAAGCCAAAGAGGAAGTTACGCAAATCTTCACGTTGGCTACACTCAAAGTTCCAAAGGCGGTGCTGAGTAGGAAGGATTGGAGGAGGGGGAGCGAAAATGTAAGAGATTGAGATCGCAAAGTGGTCAGATTTACCAAGAGGGGAAAGCACAAAATAAGAGTAGCTTGAAGGGTTAGAAGTAAGAAATAGGTCAAGAGTATTTGGGTGCATGTTCGTGTCGATCAGGAACATGAGTAGGATGTTTGATAATTTGCTCCAGATCGTGAGTAATAGAAAAAGCAAGGGCCTCACTTCATTCAACATCAGTGTGAGAAGAATTAAGCCACTCACCATGGTGTACACTGAAGTCTCCAATATAGAGGACTTCAGCAAGTGGGTGACAAGAGAGCAAGGACTCATTGGAAAAAGACAGATATTCAAAGAAAGACACAAAGTCAGTGGAGTTTGGAGAAGAGTAGCAGAAGCAAAGTAATATATTGATAGTGGAGAGAGAAATCTTTAGCCAGAGAGCATCAAAGTCAAGAGATAGTAATAGTACAAGTAATAAATACAGCACAGCACTGTGCTGTATTAGACAATCATATATACCCACACATATACCTTTTGTATGTATGTGTGAATTATTATTGTTATTATTATTATCCAATAAATACTCGATAAGACTATGGTTGCTACACTTAAGGCATTCATGTTGAAATGACGGTTGATTGCTACCACCTTCCCCAATCTGGTATAACCCAAGCCCCTTTCTTCTTCTAGGTGTGTACACAGTATGTATAGATTAGATACACAAATACATACACGTATATTTGAAAGTGTTGGTAAGAAGTTGCCTGCGTTTTTTCTCTCTCTCTTTTTTTACATATTATTATTATTAATTATTATCATCATTATTATTATTACTAATATTATTATAATTATTATTATTACTAATATTATTATAATTATTATTATTACTACTGTTGTTGTCAGACACTGAAGTGACACCAATGCCAAAAACTTTGCATGCACTCTTTCTCTCTCTATCAAACGTACTATTATTTTTATACTTGCTGTGGTGAGACAGTACCACAAATAACTTTTCATCTCTCTCTCTCTTTGTATACACACACATGGATGATAAGATTCGGAATATGGATAGAAAAATGAAAGAGAATGAAACGGAGGAAATAAAATTTTTGGAGGAAGCGGAGAACTAGAAAAACTAATAAAGAAGCTGGAAGGAGAAACGAGTGAACTACAAACCAGAATTTCTAAACAAGAAGATGACACCAAACAGCTGAATGACAATCTGAATGAATTAAATGTTAGTTCACTGCTGTCTTCTGAGAGACGAGATTGCAGATTGGAATGTCCAGATAAAGGAAAACATCGAACAGTTTAGAAAAGTTTCTGGAGCTGAATACTGAACATAATGCCATGAAAACTTCCTTTGCTGATACTTTAAAGGGGAATGTGGCAGTAAAAGAGGCTGTGAGGTTGGTGGCTCTGGAAAACATACAAATGGTTGACTATAAAGAAACAAATAGAAAAAATGAAAGACGTGATGGAAAGGGCTAATCCAATGATTAAACATGCATTGATAAAGAGAAGACAATGGTAATCTCAGGAGTCAACAAGGCAGGGAAGACTTGAAGAAAATAAACCTAGGATTTTAGACCTGAAAAGGAAGCTTGGAATATTAAGTGGTACAGAGAATATTGGAAATATTCACCAATTTGGTAAATATTCTAGGAAGGGAAAGCAAAGACTAATGAAAGTAACCTTTGAGAGAAGGAACACATGTAGAGATATATTGATGAGGAAAAAAAGCCTTAAAGACCTTCATGAATTCAAAACAGCATTCATTACACCATACAGAACACAGGAAGACATGGAAAGGATCAAAAACTTGTTGCAAGAGGCTAGAAGGATAAATAAGGAAAGAAATGAATGAGAAGAAAAACTTTTGCTTAAGAGTTCTTCCAGACAAAGGGGGAATAAAGATAATGAAAAAAGATCAGGAGATGGGGCCTCATTAAGACTGCTGTACACAAATGCTGATGGAATAGCTGGTAAGGCAGTAGAATTGTAAGATAGGATTCACAACAGTAAGGCAGATATAGTGGTGGTTACAGAGACTAAGTAAAGCGAGGACATTAACAGTGTCACAGTTTTTCCTAAGGGCTTCAGAATATTAAGGGTTGAAAGATCTGAGAGGACTGGTAGAGGATTAGCACTGCTCATGATAGAAAGGTTTCAGGTGGAAGAAATAAACTTTGCTATAGGAAGTGAGTTCAAGGAATTTCTTGTTGCTCGCATAAATACTGGGTCACAGAGAACTATAATAACTATTGTATATAACCCACCAAGGAACCATAGGCTAGACATTTATGAAGAAATTCATACAGGTACTATTAAAGTCATAAACTCAGTTGTTAACATTGTACGGGAGAGAAAATGTAGGATTTTGATAGTGGAAGATTTTAATCATAGAGATAAATTGGATATATCTTGACCCACAATGGTAGAGAGCTTCAGCAAGATCTATATAGTCTGCATGAGTGGTCAGAAAAGTGGCTAATGAAATTCAATACTTCAAAAAGTAAGGTAATAAGAATGGGTACAAGTGCAAGAAGGCCCAAGTTTGACTACTCAATGGCTGGAGCAGAACTTTTCAAGAGACAGAGAATGAGAAAGATCTAGGAGTAAACATACTAGCAGACTTGTCTCCAGAAATGCATATAAATGGCATAGTTAGGGCCCCATATGCATTCTTAGCAAATGTAAGGGTATTCTTCAGGCACATGGACAAGGAAATGTTCAGAAATATTAATGTAACCTATGTGAAACCAAAGCTTGAATAAGCAGCCCCCTTTTGGAATCCACATTTGAAATAGCACATAGTTAAGCTGGAAAAAGTTCAAAGACATGCCATGAACCTGGTGCCAGAAATATGCAATCTCAGTTATGATGAGAGGCTGAAGGAATTAGACTTACCATCACTCAAAGCTAGAAGAATGAGGGGATATGGTGAGGGTTTTTAAAGTCCTGCATGGTTATAACAGAGTGGATAGGGATCGATATTTTGATATGGTTGGCACAAGAACTAGAGGTCATAGTGTGAAGCTTTGTAAGAAAACTTCTTTGCTGGATGTAAGGAAGTACATTTTTAGTGTAAGAGTAGTTGATAATTGGAATTCGCTAAGCGAGGAGGCAGTTAATGCTAACTCAATCCATAATTTTAAGGAAAAGTATGATAAGTATCACTAAGTACAAAATGGAACTGACCAGGAGTTGGGAAGTTACGAGCTTAGGGCTCTTTCCTGTAAGCACAATTAGATAATTACACACACACACACACACACACACACGAGGGAAGGAAAGCCGAGACCAACAAAAGTAACCTTTGAGAGAGGGGAAACATGTAGGGAAATATTGTTGAGAAAAAAAAGTCTAAAAGACCTTCAAGAATGCAAAGAAGTGTTCATTAGACGATACAGAACACAGGAAGAGATGGGAAAGATCAAAAACTTGTTGCAAGAGGCAAGATGGCTAAATGATGAAAGAAATGAAGAAAAGAAGAAAAATTTTCGTTACAGAGTACTTCCAGACAAAGGGGAGATAAAGAAGATAATGACAGAAGATCAGGGGATGGGGCCTCATTAAGACTGTTATACACAAATGCTGATGGATTAGCTGGTAAGGCAGTAGAATTAAAAGATAGGATTCACAACAGTAAGGCAGATATAGTAGCAATTACAGAGACTAAGTTGAGTGAGGACATAAACAGTGTCAAAGTTTTTCCTAAGGGCTTCAGAATACTAAGGGTTGAAAGATCTGAGAGGACTGGTGGAGGGATAGCACTGCTCATAAGTGAGAGGATTCAAGTTGAAGAAATAAACTTGGCTATAGAAAGTGAGTTCAGGGAATTTCTTGTTGCTCGCATAAATACTGGGTCAGAGAGCATTATAATAACTGTTATATACAACCCACCAAGGAACCAAAATAGGCTTGAAATTTATGAGGAAAGTCATATAGGTACTATTGAAGTCATAAACTCAGTTGTTAACATGGCACGGGAGAAAAAAATGTAGGATTTTGATTATGGGAGACTTTAATCATAAAGAGATAGATTGGATAAATCTTGACCCACACAGTGGTGAGGACTCATTCGGGGCAAGATTCCTAGATTGCGTACAAGGGAATTTCCTACACCAACATGTAATGGAACCAACAAGGGCCAGGGGTGGGGATGAGCCATCACTACTTAATCTAGTGTTCACAGATAATGTGTTGGATATTGAAAATATTGAGTATGAACCACCAATTGGAAAGAGTGACCACTGTGTGTTGTTGATGGAGTATATCATTGAAGATATTCTTCCTGAGAGTAGAGGCACTGAGGACATGAGGAGGAACTATCCGAAAGGAGATTACATCAAAATGAATGAGCTTTTTGCAGTTATTGACTGGAGAACCTTATTTTACAACAAATCTGTACAAGAAATGTATGACATCTTTTGTGAGAAATATGGGAAGATAGTAGATTGCTGCATACCTGTCACCAAAGTAGGTGTAATTCATGCCAGAGAGAAATGGTTCGATAATGGGTGTAAAAGAGCTAAGGAGTGGAGAGACAAATTCTGGAAAAGGTATAGGAGGAGAAAAAACATAAATGCCTGGCAAACCTACAAAAGAGCAAGAAATGACTACCTAAGTAAAAGGAGAGAGGCAGAGAGAGATTATGAGAGGGACATCACCAGGAAGGCTAAAGAAAATCCTAAGCTTTTCCACAGCTTTATCAGAGGAAAGCTGAAGGTAAAAGAACAGGTTTTAAGGCTAAAGAGAGCGGATGGAAGCATCACTGAGACGGATGAAGAGATCTGCAAAGAATTGAACAAGGAGTTTCAGTCAGTATTTACAGTAGAAAATACCCCACCCCCTCAGATTGCAGTGATAGAAGCTCAAGGGCCGGTATTAGAGAACATCAACCTTACAGCCACAGAGGTATGCAAAGCGCTGATGGATTTAGATGTTCATAAAGCTACAGGTCCTGATGACATATCCCCTCATGTGCTTAAAAAATGCGCAAACACAATATCAGTGGCACTAAGTATCTATTTTAAGGAGTCACTGGAGTCGGGGGAGATCCCAAGATGCTGGAAACAAGCAAATGTGATACCTATCTTCAAAAAGGGAAGGAGGGATACGGCTCTGAACTATAGACCAGTTTCCTTGACCAGCATAGTTTGCAAAGTTATGGAGAAACTACTAAGGAAACATATCTCTCTTCACTTGGAATCCTTCAACTTTTTGTCAGTGAGGCAACATGGCTTCAGAGAAGGTAGATCAACAGTAACAAACTTATTAGAATTTTATGATGAGGTAAGCCAAATCTTACAGGAAAGAGAGGGCTGGGCAGATTGCATATTCCTAGACTTCCAGAAAGCGTTTGACACTGTTCCAAATGGGAGACTTATTAGGAAGCTGCACTCAATGGCTAGAATAGGTGGAAATGTTTTGGAATGGATAAAAACTTACTTAGAAGGAAGGGAACAGAGGGTTAGAGTAAGACACTCAGTGTCTGAATGGAGAAGAGTTAGTAGTGGAGTTCCACAGGGTTCAGTTTTAGGGCCACTTTTGTTCCTTGTATATGTAAATGACCTACCAGAGTCTGTAAATTCATTCATGAATATGTTTGCAGATGATGCAAAGATTGTGAAGAAAGTAAAAAACGAGAACAATGGTAGAGAACTTCAGGAGGATCTAAATAATCTGCATGAGTGGTCAGAAAAATGGCTAATGAAATTCAATACTTCAAAATGTAAGGTAATGAGAATGGGTACAAGTGCAAGAAGGCCCAAGCTTGACTAATCGGTGGCTGGAGTACAACTTCAAGAGACAGAAAATGAGAGAGACCTAGGAGTAAACATACTGGCAGATTTGTCTCCAGAAATACATATAAATGGCATAGTAAGGGCAGCATATGCATTCTTATCAAATGTAAGGGTAGCCTTCAGGCACATGGACAAGGAAATGTTCAGAAATATTTATGTAACCTATGTGAGGCCAAAACTCGAATATGCAGCCCCCTTTTGGAATCCGCACTTGAAAAAGCACATAGCTAAGCTTGAAAAAGTTCAAAGACATGCCACGAAACTGGTGCCAGAAATACGCAATCTCAGTTATGATGAGAGGCTGAGGGAATTAGACTTACCATCACTCGAAGCTAGAAGATTAAGGGGGGATATGGTGACAGTCTTTAAATTCCTTCATGGTTATGATAGAGTGGATAGGGATCGATATTTCGATATGGCTGGCTCTAGAACTAGAGGTCATAGTTTGAAGCTTCATAAGAAAACTTCTTTGCAGGATGTAAGGAAATACTTTTTCAGTGTAAGAGTAGTTGATAATTGGAATTGGCTAAGCGAGGAGGTAGTTAATGCTATCTCAATCCATAGTTTTAAGGACAGGTACGATAAGTATCACTAAGTCTAAAATGGAACCGATCAGGAGACGGGAAGATACGAGCTTTGGGCTCTTTCCCGTAAACACAATTAGGTAATCACACACACACACACACACACACACAAACATCGTTTGCATCTTCGGATGTTCGTAAGTTGAGGAGCCTCTGTACATTGGAAATATCATCTCTAAATATACATAGGTCATAATTTCCCTATGAGGAGGGATGGCTGAGTCAAAGTGCACATTTATCTTTCACTCGATACTAACAAAGCTGTCTTTCTTCTCACACAATACCAATCTCCAACCTTTTCCTATCACTTGTTCCAAAAGCATGCATATTCAGACCGTAACCTACAAAAAAAACACCCACATGCCCTACTAGCTCAGCCCTAAAAGTCGATATTATGGCACAAAGGGGAAAAGGGAACTACAGTATAATCTTGTTCCCAGCCCTAGAGCTGAAAAAAAAAGCTGAAAAAAAAAAATAAATAAAAAAAAAATAGAGTAATTGAGAATGAAATCTGGGAGGCTGGGGACATTCATGTCCTCACTTGAATAATACCTACCAGTCAGACAGTTAATGTTGTAAAGCACTAAACTGTATATAGAACATTTACAATGTAGAATGCTGCAATTCTGTTGTGTTTCAGTATAACTTACTTTATGCTAATACACTGGTGAATTCTACAGAAGAGTTCAAAGATCATTAATCTGGCATTCTCAATGAAGTCATTCTGACACGCTACCAAGAAGAAATCATTTTGCAGAACAGTTGCACACTGCTGAAGCTTCTCCTGAGCAGCATCAAAATCAAAGTCTACATAAAGGTGAGCCAAGAATTCTGTGATAGGATCCTTATATGTATAACTTTCTTGCTGAATCACTCTTACAAGGTCCTGAAAAAAAAATATTATTATAAACATATCATTTGGACTTTTCCTCTTAGTTTAGTATCAACTCAATATACGCTGAACCCTTGATTTAACGAAATAACATGGGGGATCTTGCTTCATTAAATCCAACTGTCCGTTATTTCCGAATTGGAGTATGTAGTGGCAACAATTACATTATGAAAGAAGAGGAGTAATACTTTGAATCAAGCACTAAAACAAGCACAACATGCAATGTGACAATGTAAAATACCTGTACATTGTAAACATATTAAATTCAACATTTTTATTTTAGAGAGAGGAGAGAGAGAGAGAGAGAGAGAGAGAGAGAGAGAGAGAGAGGAGAGAGAGAGAGGAGAGGAGAGAGAGAGAGAGAGAGAGAGAGAGAGAGAGAGAGAGAGAGAGAGAGAGAGAGAGAGAGAGAGAGAGAGAGAGAGAGAGAGAGAGAGAGAGAGAGAGAGAGAGAGAGTCAAAGTCAAAGTCAAAGTCAAAAATTTTAATCCATCAAAAATGGCTATTACATGATACTTAATCTAATTACAAATTACAATGTAAAATGTCAAAATAAAACAAATGAAATTTGCAAAGCACAAAATCAAAATATTTACACATTAAAATAGGCATACATACACTTCGTCTACCCAATGGGAGGATAATAATGAGACTAAAATCACTTATTAAGTAGGTGATTTAAAAGATGAGATTTAAGTGAGGGTAATGTTTGGCAGCTTCTTAAGTTTGCGGGTAAAGAGTTCCAAAGTTTCGGGCCCATTACATTTAAGGCTCTTGCCCCAATATCAGTGGAAGTTCTGGGCACGTAAAAAGAATTCTGATATCTGGTGTTGACGTTATTGATACGCACTTGATTAACTGTTGGCAATGAGAAGAGCCATTCCGGTAATATTCCATGATTTATTTTAAAAACTAAAAGACAGATATTATATATGAACTTCAGGTCCATCCTTAGCCAACCCAATCATTGTTGTACTAGTACAACAATGTCTTACATGGAAAATCACTCCAATAAGGGTGAAAACCCCATTTTGTAGAGGGTACTGACCGACCACACTGCAAACAAAGGCACAAGCTCTGGTTAGTGGTCATTAGGTCCATTTTTCTTCCACTCAGCACCTCGTCTTTTCTCGCTCGCATTAAACGCGTATTTCGAATTTTTTTTACTATTATTTTGTAGATGTGCTAATCCAAACTCGCGTAAATCAAGAGGTGACTGTATATATATATATATTTTGTGAACTCAATCATGCTATCCTATACATTCAAGTAGCAAATATGGCTATCCTATACATTCAAGTAGCAAATATGGCACTATCTAAGCAAACTTTCAAGATACCATGCTCTTCATGATCCAGAATACATATGAAGCTCTAGCTAGTGTCACTGCATAACTTGATTTAAAGAAAAGTCAATAATATAGATGATTACTTTGTTATTTTTTTGTGATGTACTGATAATAACACCCAAGTAAGCCTCATCACAAAGGGATTAAAATATATCTGCCTGTTGATCATATATGAAATGATTATCTCATACAGCACTTGTTTTTTACTTTACAGAATATCCATATCAAAAAAGAATTGCCCATGTACAGTTTTTACTAATGGTCAAGCCCTGAAGCTCAGAACCGATTAAATATCACTGCCAGGGATTGCAGTCACTTGCAAAAGTACTAAATAAATAAGTATAACCTTCCTGATCACATTCAACTTCAAGAGTAAAATGCTTAAAGAGGACAATATCCTAAAACTCCAACCTTTTACGATAATTAAGAAAAAAGCATATGAAAATCAATATCAGCAAAATTGCTAAAGCATCAGTAATATATTAACCTTCATAGCAGCTCTTCTACTATTCTTGTTGATTACAACAGCAGTTGCTAGGTACCGCAACACATGAGGACACATCGTCTGTAAGGCATTTAGGTATGGCTGCTGATACAGAAACATTTCAATAATCAACTCACGACCTGAAATAAAATATGGAGTTTGTTAATTGTATTTAACATTATAAATTCAAAACAAAATTCAATATTGGGTAATACAGCTATCCCTCATCTTATGCAGTCAATTATTCCACCACTCCCAATGTCAAAATTTGCATATGCTTAAAACCCTAATAAAAATTTGGCAGCACTCTGTGCATAACCTATGCCTATCTTCTTGTATACTTGATATCATGCCTAGATTATTGTGATGCTTAAACTTTACCTAATGCAATTTAAAATTATGTAAAACAGGCGCTATTGTTGTGATCATGTTTACTTTTTTAAATGTTATGAATTTGCATTTTTTTCTAATATGTTCAAAATTGCAAAAGATGCATGCTAACACTATACTGGAAAAGATGGTTTTAACTAATATAAATACTTCTTTTAAAGCTTTACAAAATTCTTGATGAAAAATTTTCATAATAACGGTATATTTTTTAGTCACAATGCTATTACCCAGCTAAAACCAGCAAGGCTCCCACAATTTTAACAAAAGAATCAAAGCACCAGAGTATCATCATAGCCTACGCATCCTTATCTATCCCATTAGTTACTTTGCAGTAAGAATAAAAAGGGGAGAGATTAGCAGCCCAGGCTCTCCTATAGCATTTACTCATGTATCAGATTCTTCAAAGATTACAAGTACTGATTTCTCCCTCCTTCATCAATTGACATTGGGAAAACAGAGGTGGAATGCATGCATTTCACATCAAGGGATATGTTTCATTTGTAAAGCAACTGATCGTAAAATTAATTACCTTTTTGGTGGTTAAAAAAGACAAAGAGTGACCAGTGAATTAACCATGTGCGCTGCTGAAGAGCTTGTAATGGGGAAGTAGTGAGATTACTCTCTATGAATTCTTTCAGGCGATTCAGATCTTCAAGAGCATTTTCCCAATTCTGAGTTAGGATTTCAGAGGCTAACTTTCCCCAAAGACCATTTAAAAAGTTCTGGAAATTAAAAAAAACAACAGACACTATAATCAATCTACAAAGTATATCCACTTGATGTATAAGGGTTGAATGACAGACAGGAGAAATTAATAATGAAGATGGCATTTGTAGAATAACTTGATACACACCACGGTCTAAATAGAATGACCACAAAGTAACTATATGGTAAAGTTCACTTTTGTAGCTTTCTAATATCAGAGCAGTTCTTTGTTTAAAATATATATTACAGTATACAGATTTCTGGGTAAAGGCTATATAAAGAATAGCACTCTGAGAATGAGGACTCCTACAAATGATGAATGAGGACGTCTAAAAATGAGCAAAGTGTTCATTACTCCTAATTAGTCTAAATATAACTGCCAGATACTTTATATAATAAAAATATACAATTTGGCTGTATGTTAATGGCAACTTCTTCTTCTCCCTTAAGTCTTTCCTCCATGAGGCAAACAAGTAACACTGCTTTGATTCCTATATTTTTGGGTTGAGAGTTTCTATTCACAGTTAATAAGTTTCATTACTTTATGAGGCGTTTTGTTTTTTCTGTGAATTTAAGGCATTCTGTGTTGATTATTTTGCAGAATGTGCTGCTTAGTGTTCTTATTACTATGGACACAAGAACAAAAAAAAAAAAAAAAAAAAAATGCAGCTTATTTCAAAATCTAATTTGAATATTTTTCTAAAACACATTCTCATACGTATAATTATGAAACATACAGCCACCACTGATCAGGACCAGACATATGAGGGCTAAACAACAACAATTTAATGATTTTCACTGTCTATTGGTATCTAATTAGAAGTTATACAGTGAAGGTTAAAGGTTTCTAATGAAAGGCCGGGGTAAGGGACAGCGATGATAGAGTCCGATTACATATCTACCATATAGCACATGGCTCCAGTGATCTCCAAGCAATGGTTGAAAAATGAGGTAGATCAATAGGAAATCATCAAACCATCAATTAATTCCCCCAATTTCATAGGTAAGAACAAAAGACAGTGATAGACCAACTCCAGACCAAGAACAAACCTGGGACCAGTATACTACCAGACTCAAGACACCACCACTACCCAATATATGTTAATATGTTAACCCTTTACCTGCGAATCAGACATCTATTGGAAGTACTTCCGTTAACTTCAAGTAAAATGTATTTGTCAAACTAATAATTTCAAAATGCACACCATTCCCTCAAGAGGAAGAGAAAAGGATATCGATATCTGTCATTTGAAGTCATGATGCAATACATAAGAGTTAATGCTTTAACCAGATGAGAGGTACTTAAATGATTCATAAGCCAGTTAGATGTCAAGGGAGGTGCTACAACATTTTTTCTCTAAGGTGTGGCAGCCATACCTCCCCACTGAGGTGTAATTAATTTCCTTGCAGCTTGCAGGCAATAAAGTCCCTCATATTTAATATAGCATAATAAAAATAATAATTATGATAATCATTATTGTTATGTTAATTATTATTATAACAATAATACTGTAATGATATAATAAATACATACATATACATATACCCATACCTCATTCCCATTTGCAAGGGGGGTGGCAGAACCAAGAAATAAGCATTCATCACAATTCACACATACCTTAACCACTCCTCAGAACTCCTTGGGGATAAAGGGTTGCCACATCTCCCTCCCTCCACCCTGCTTGGGTCACCCACTAGGTAGGCAGGCAAGGATATTCCACAATGAGGCCCGACAGCCACAGCTGGTTTACCCCCACAGCTTCATCACAAGGCAACTCACCACACACCTGTCCATCACCGTTCACTGAGCTAGCAGGTGCGAGAAAACTCTCTGGTCAGCGTCATCTATGCACAATCTTCCCCCACTCATTCATATATCTTGCACATTCTTTTCTTGGTTCCACTGGCATTCCATGTGCAACCAATCCCCTTTCACGCCATTCATCCGTCTCATTCTAGGTCTCCCTCTTAACCTAACTCCAATCACTTCTGTACTCCACACTCTTCACTATTTGTTCATCACTCATCCTATCCATGGGTCCAAACCAACTCAACTCTCTCTGATCTAACCTATCCAACAACTTCATTCCAAAACCCGTTCTCTGCCGGATATCCTCATTTCTCACTCTATCTATTCTAGCTACACCAATAATACTTCTCAAACACCTCATCTCCATTACATTCAACTTGTTCCTTTTATCATCTCTTGCATTCCAAGTCTCTGCTCCATACAATGCTGTCGGCATAATCACACCTTCATAGATCCTTCTCTTTGAATTCATTCCCAAATATCTACTTCTCATTACACTTTTCAGCCCATCTAGACATTTACTGGCTTCCTTCACTCTGCGATTTACATCTACATCCACTCGTCCACTCCTTGATACATGCAACCCCAGATACTTAAAAGTCTCAACTTCTTCAAGCAACTCCCCATTTACTCCTACATTCAATCTGCCAACATTAACACTCCTCGTGCATCTCATGAGTTTACTTTTAACAATATTCACACGCAATTTCCTTCTTTTACACACACTAACAAACTCAGTCACCAAATGATTCAATTCATTCTCAGTATCAGCCACCAATACAGTATCACCTGCAAATAGCAACTGGTTTAATTTCCACAACCTTCCACCCTAACCCACTAGTTCCAAGCCTCTGTCTAATACTCTTTCATTTACGTCCCTTACCACTCCATCCATAACACATTAAACAACCATGGCGACATTACACAACCTTGACGTAACCCAACATTCACCTCAAACCAATCACTCATACCATTCCCAACTCTCGTACAGGCTCCACTATTCATGTAAAAACTCTTTACCGCATTCAACAAACTTCCGCTAATTCCATACAATCGCAACACACTCCACAACCCCTCTCTATCTACCCTGTCATACCTTTTCTCTTAAGTCCATAAAAGCCCAAAAAGTTTCCCTACCTTTCTCCAAGAATTTCTCACACACCTGTCTTAACGCCAAACACCTGATCCACACATCCTTTGCCTCTCCTTAACCCACACTGTTCTTCCCCTATCAATCTCTTAGTACCTTTCCTAATTCTCTCGATTAACACTCTTCCATATACCTTACCAATTACATTCAACAAACTAATTCCTCTAAAACTACTACGATCATACTTATCCCCTTTCTCTTTGTAAAGTGGAACAACATATGCACTCCTTCAATCAACTGGGACCCTCCCTTTCCAGAAACATACATTCAACAACCTAACCATGCATTCTACTAATGCCCCCCCTCCTTTTGACAAGCATTCAACATGACACCCATCTATCCCTGGTGCCCTACCTGTTTTCATTGCTCTCAATGCCAAATGTAGCTCCTCATTTTGTTATTTCTCTATAATTCTCATCACCTAATATCGGCATTCTCCATTCATTTCCCACAGCCACATTCTCTCCCTTTCTATCATCTTCCTAATTCCCACTTCTTGACTTTTGCAGATTATGATTATTTGCAATTTGTATTTTAGCTTATAGCTAATTTTAAATATACCTTATTTACTCTTCTTGTACGTGTAGAAGTATAGCCCCGATATAAAGGCTGCTCCTATTTTCTGTCTGCTACGAGCCAAGAAAATTATGAGATTGTTTACCAGTAACCTAACTTTTCATTATTATTCTCGTTTTATTTTATTTGCTTCCACTTGTTGCACCTAAAAATACTGTCTCTCCCTTGCATCTCTGCTATAATTGCCTGCCAGGGACCACCACTAAAATAGTCCTTAAAATGATATCAGAGCCAATTACTGCTCTAGAAATGTATCCTACAGATGAACTCACCAGGAGGGACAATGAGACGCTCTTTTGGCGCCGAGACTGCCCAGAGGCAACATCTCGCCTGAGCAGTCTAAGTTTATTTCAAATCTTATTTACGTGGCATCTTCACAGGAATTCATCTAGCACAACAAGGTGAGGGATAGTGTATGGTAAAGCTCGTGGGTCAAGCAAATTGGTTTATTTTCGAGAATTAGTTACATTCGTTACTGGATAAATCTTATGGATTTTTATTCTCAGATTCCATTCCCATACACACGAAATTTTGTAGATTACCAAACTGGAATCTCACATGCCAAAGTTAATTCCTTAACCTGTAAATTACAGCTGATATACATTGCTAAGAAGTTTCTTTTCATTGAATGTGATAAACGAAAATCTCATCCTCTGAAGACTGGTTATGAGCCCGTAAAAATCTATCTCTTTTCCTAATAAATTCTAATTTCATTTCACCCCTTTCTATCATCGTAAATAAAGTGTTTTACGTCAAAAACTCGTCAATAAAGCTATTTGCTATACAAATTGCAAATATTTATAAGGTAATTTTACCCAGTTGGCTTTGCAAATATTTCTTGTTAACCACAATTTAATGAATGCATACTATATTTATCTTGCTAATTCTTCATATGTTGGGGATAAAGTGTTTTGAGTTATAAGTTGCAAATACCTCAAAAGGTGGTTTTGCACCCTTTTTTTTTATTGCAAACAGTTCTTGATAACCAAAAGTGAATGAATACTGTACTTACCTCGTAGATTCTTCCTTTATCCTAAATAGAGTGTTTTTACCATATTAATTGTTAATTAGTAATAAGCATTGCAACTTTTGTGGTTACACACAATTAAGGAATACATACAGTACTGTATTTGTCTTGCTTATTCTTCATTTATTGTGAATATATTGTTTTCTTTAAAACCAGTAAAGAATTAATGGTTTTGTATGCTATTATGGTAGCATAAATATTTCTGGTTAGCTGTGAATAACCAATATATTTTCATCCAGTAAAATGACATTGGAAACTCATTATAGGTGTGCTCATGCTTTCAGTTTCCCCTTATAAACAGTGTGTCATTTCTGTTTCTGAAATTGCAGTGTCCTGTATTCTACTCTGCCTGTGTGACAGAGGTAATCATCGAGTTGAGGCCAAAGTCTTGGCATACGTCCGTGGTGCCGGGAAACGAAATCGTGCTCACCACCTCCGGGATTCGAGGCAGCATTTCATAAAATTTAATTTGAGAAATTTAATTCAATTCTTTTAATGTCATTGCATTTCCAAAATTAAAAGAAAGTTGAATTCTGAGTTTCATTTAACCGACTAATGGTAATAGAGATGGGGTGTTCAAGTACAAATATCTGTCCTGTCTGTTTGTGAGCTCTTAACCGAGCTCGGTACTTTGAGTCCCCTTAGTAAAACAGAATCTTAACAACACTCTACCATCCTAAACCCCAACAAGATTGGCGCCCGAACAGGGACCCGAACAGACAGACTGATTTTTATAAATTTATTTTTATTTTGCTTTTTAACATTCCACATGAAACCCGATTACCATTGGCTCGATTATTGAAATGAATGAATCTTAGGCTGCACCCGAAAATTTTCGCGCTAGAGACGTTGCGGATAAGAAATTTTCTTTATTTTCAATATTAATTATGGTAACTAATATTTTCTTGTTTCCCATGTGGTAAACAATATTTCAGGAAATCTACATGAGATTATGTGGTAACAGACTTAAGAAATTTTGCATGACGAGAAGACGTGTTATTTAAAATTTTATTTATTTGCGTGATAAGATTGAGTTTTAAAGCATTCGTGTTTTATATATCCGTTAAAGGGTGATACTTGTTAGGAATTGTTTATATTTCCTTGGGATTTAGGAATTGGGAGAAAGCATATTAAGTATTTTTGCTTATAATTGTGTTTTATATTCAAGCATTGACTGCTCATAGATTGGAAGAAAAACTTTGGTGTCATTTATCGAGCCTAGGCTAAGCCTTTCATGTGTCTGAGTTGTCACTTGAAAATAAATTTTCTCATTACTAGTAGAAATGGGTAATCTGGCTGCCTAGTAAGCTGTTAGCTTATCGTTGGTGTATTTTGCATAGGATCTGTGCCCTCTTGGTAACACTCCAGAATTTTACTTACGACATTTTATTTGCGGGTACTGCCATATACGCGCTCATACGCAGGCACGACCGCTATACTGTACTTGTTCGTATTACTTACGACATTTTATTTGTGGGTACTGCCATATACGCGCTCATACGCAGGCACGACCGCTATACTGTACTTGTTTGTACTCTCAGGCACTGGGTGCTAGTCGGTAAAATTCGTTGTTGCTCATTCCTTTCATTTGCACCATAACCGCAGGTACTGCCACGTATTGCTGTTAAGCAGGCACGACTGCCATTCTGTATTACCAGTGTTTCATGCACTGTTTTGCAACATATTGTTGCTGTTGCACTTGATTGAGTTGCTCATTCCTTTCATTTGCACGATTACCACAGGTACTGCCACGTATTGCTGTTAAGCAGGCACGACTGCCATTCTGTATTACCAGTGTTTCATACACTGTTTTGCAACATTTTGTTGCTGTTGCACTTGATTGTGTTGCTCATTCCTTTCATTTGCACAATAACCGCAGGTACTGCCACATATTGCTGTTAAGCAGGCACGACTGCCATTCTGTATTACCAGTGTTTCATGCACTGTTTTGCAACATATTGTTGCTGTTGCACTTGATTGTGTTGCTCATTCCTTTCATTTGCACGATTACCGCAGGTACTGCCACGTATTGCTGTTAAGCAGGCACGACTGCCATTCTGTATTACCAGTGTTTCATACACTGTTTTGCAACATTTTGTTGCTGTTGCACTTGATTGTGTTGCTCATTCCTTTCATTTGCACAATAACCGCAGGTACTGCCACATATTGCTGTTAAGCAGGCACGACTGCCATTCTGTATTACCAGTGTTTCATGCACTGTTTTGCAACATTTTGCTGCTGTTGCACTTGATTGAATTTTGAGTCACTTTTATGGTGAGATTTTGAGATCACTTTTACGTTTAAGTTTGAACTGTGGTGTTGAATTTTTTTTTCTCTCCTTGGTGTTGTGTGGTTCTTTCATATTTTTTTCTACTACTGTATTGTAGAGATTTGTTTTTTTGTGTGGTTGTTTTGGCACTTCGTTATTGACTGTTTAGGAAACCAGGCAGTCACAGGAAACAAACATGGAAACCATCAAAACATTCGATGAGGAGCGTTACCTAGACATACTGATTGCTAGGGGTGAGAGATACGGTTTTTCCCCAAGACAGAAGCTCTTCGAATGGGCTCATGAGAAGATGGTTGAGCGCCGAGATAAGCTGGAGAAGAGAGCAAGTGATGAGGCACAAGCACAACGTAAGGAGGCACAAGCACAACATGAACATGAGCTTGCGCTTGCTCGGCTTCGAGCGGGAATCCCAGACAGTAGTCCTTTATCCGGAAATAGAGATTACAGGAACGGGAAGCACAAGAGCCCCTCGCAGAACTTCAATCGTCCAGCTCATCCTCCTCACACTCCTAAGCCTTATTACGGCCATGCACCCACACTCAAGAAGGATGACCCGGTAAGACCTAAGCCTCAGCAGTTAAGAGGCAAAGGCCATTACTCTGCTCCACCTTCCAAGGGTTTTCAGCCAAACTCTAAGAGCCACCACGCTCCCTCACACAGCGGCGGCCCATATAGCCGTCTGGCCACTCACTCAGCCCATGTTGTGGAAACAGGGCCAGAAAGGGCCAATGAGGATAACGCCAAGGAACCACCACACAAACTTGCCAATGTGGATCATCGAACATGATGATCTGGAAATGATCCCAAAATGCCTAGAAACCATAAATGGTGTGGAAGCTGAGATAGCCCTTGACACAGGGGCCAATGGCATACTTGTTGACGAGAGATTCGTCAGGGATGAAGATTTTACCAGCAAAGTCGTTCGTGTGCGGATTGCTGAAGGAACACCCCAAATACGACGCTGCTGTGTCATTAACCTGGATTGCAAATACTACAAGGGAAAAGCCCCAGCTGTGGCAATGATTGGGCTTATGTACCCTGTCTTGATGGGTCGTGCACTGAACCTAGTTCCTACTTTCCAGGCCGACCTCTACCATAAGGACATTTCTCGTTATAACTTCCCTCGGGGGAAGTCACATGAAGCCATTTCAGCAGTAACTCCTGGCCTTGATGCCAAGAATATGGACGATTCTCCGACTGACTCCGTTGAGTCTGCTGCAGTCAGTACACGTAATGTGGAACGCGGAGAGTTTCCCCCTCCTCTACCAGATGATGCACCTCTAGAGCCATTGAAGTCCCGTCCAGACTTTGCCAAATTGCAGCAAGACTGCTCCGGCCTCAAACGCTGGATGCAGCAGGCCACCGAGAGAAGGACCTTCACGGTGAGAGGAGGAGGCCAGATCACTTACGCCCTTGAAGATGGAGTACTTCGTAGGCATGTGACTATAGATGGCCACACCTTTAAACAGTTGGTGGTGCCCGCTTCGTTGCGCCGCCAGGCTATGTATGTGGCACACCATTTACCTCTGAGTGGACACAGAGGCAAAGCAAAAACTCGGCACGTCCTTCAGAAGGCTTTTGCATGGCCAAACATGTACGCCGAGGTAGACAGATATGTAGGGTCCTGCCCTGTCTGTTAATCCACCTCAACGGCACCGGTACCGAAAGTTCCCATGGGGATAACTAAGCTCTCAATGGAGCCATTTTCCAAGGTCGCTATTGACATATTAGGTCCTATTAATCCAGCTTTGTCCACGGGGAAACACTTCCTCCTGGTATATGTTGACTTGGCAACAAGGTACCCAGATGCAGTGCCACTGTCTTCTATCACAACTGAAGCAGTCGCTCATGCCCTATTTGAAATCTGCTCCAGGGTTGGCTTTCCTGAGCAGGTCACTTCTGACAATGGAAGTTAGTTTACAAGTAGGCACTTTGAGGCTTTCTGTAACCTTTTAGAAAGGAAGCATATTCGTACGAGTGTCTATCATGCCCAATCAAATGGAGCATGCGAACGCTATAACGGGACATTGAAGCGATGTTTGCGCAAGCTAGTGATAGATATACCTAGGCAGTGGGACAAATACGTCCCTGCTGCACTTTTCTCCTTCAGAGACACGCCCCACGACACTACTGGATACTCGCCTTTCGAGCTGATTGGTTATAAGGTCAGAGGCCCAGTAGAATTCTTGGCAGAATGTTGGGATTCACCTACCATCGAAGATGACGATAGGGACGTCCATGAGTATATTTTGAAGTTTTCGTCTCACCTCAAAAAGGCTTGGAAAACTGCACAATTAGCCATTAAGGGTCACCAGCACACTGCCAAGCTCCTCTTTGACAAGCATGCGCGGCGTCGTGCCCTGACATACGGAGACGAGCTCTGTTACTTCTTCCAACAGATACTCGCAAGCTAATGCTACGCTGGAAAGGACCGTACACTGTGGTACACCAGGTGACCCCTGACAATTATGTGCTAAATGTTGATGGCAATAACCGGAAATACCACATTAACCAGCTGAAGCTTTATTGTGATGACCCGGAGGCCCACAGGGATCCTGCACTGGTGCTCCCAGCAACCCCTATAGATGCCTCCAGCATCAACAGAACCTCCGAGGCTGCAGCAACACAGGTGCTCCATTATAGCCACCACCCCTTACTTCCTATATTGGAATACTCCACCCTTGCAGTGGAGACAGACTTACGGGAGTGGAGTTTTTCGGAAGAAGCCCCTCTGGCCGCAGCCACCGCCCTTGCAATTGAAGACATAAGCTTAGCTTTTGATGATGGTAAGGATCCTGCCATTCCCACACACCGAAAAGAAAGTGTGAGTAATTGTATTATTAACTCCAGACTGCAACCGAGTCAACGGGAACAGCTGAACAAGCTATTAGAGGACTATGAGAACGTCTTCAACGACCTCCCAGGCATTACCACTACCCTTGAGCATCATGTCAGATTGACTGACCCAGAGCCATTTCGGCATTCCTATGGTCTTCCCCACCAGCTGTCCTTACGGCTGAAGGAAGATCTTGACACTTGGGTCCGCCTCGGAATAGTTGAAAAGAGCATTTCGCCTTGGTGTTCGCCGTTACTGGCAGTGCGTAAGCGAGATGGCAGTCACAGGTTCTGCCTTGACTGTCGTAAGCTTAACTCCCGTACCATCTTTGATGGAGAGCCCATTGCTAACGCCGAGCATATTTTCTCGTTGCTTTCCCAAGCCCGTTACCTGTCCAAGTTGGATTTGGCCAGTGGATTTTGGCAAGTCCCGTTGAGCGAGACTACCAAGCCTCTTACAGCTTTTTCCACAAGATATGGTCTATACCAGTTCAGGGTCATGCCTTTTGGTATGGTAAATGCCCCTGGCTGCTTCAGCAGACTCATGAGGATAGTACTACAGGATCTCGACAATGTTTCATACTTTATAGACGACATCCTGGTGCATTCTCAGGATTGGTCATCGCACCTCGAGACTCTCCGCAGAGTTCTCACTCGTCTGAACCAGCATGGACTTCACTTAAAGCCTTCCAAATGTGATATTGGTTTCACACAATTGCAGTATCTCGGCCACGTGGTTGGAGAAGGAGTTATGTCCCCTTTACATGACAGGGTACAAGCTATTAAGGATATGGAGAAACCTGCTACTGTCACTCAACTGAGATCATTCCTGGGTAGTGCCGGCTACTACCAACGGTTCATTCCATACTTTAATACTATCGCTGCCCCTTTGCAGCAACTGACCTCCTAGAAGCAAAGTAAATCCTCCCCTGTCCAATGGACCGATGAAGCGGAAAGAGCATTTTTCAAGCTCCGAGAAGCATTGGCAGGTGAGCCAGTATTACAACTGGTAAACCCTGATTTTCCATTTATCTTGCAGACCGACACCTCAGACGAAGGCCTGGGTGCCGTGCTCTTGCAAGCCCGATCAGACAACTCAGCAGAAGCAGCTCCAGTGCGATATGCAAGCCGCAGGCTTCGCCCTGCAGAGCGAAATTACTCCACCATGGAGAAGGAAGCTCTAGCTGCATATTGGGCCATAAAGAAATTTGAAGTTCATCTGTATGGCCAACATTTTACACTGAGAACCGACCACCGACCTCTCCTATATTTACAGACTGCAGACAAGCTAAATCCTCGTCTGAAAAGGTGGGCACTTTACCTGAATCTTTTCAAATTTACTGCCCAACATGTTCATGGCAAGGACAATGACCTTGCTGATCTACTAAGTCGACGGTCGTTACCCTCAAATGAGGAAGCTGGTGCTGTTAGCCTAAATTTGACTAGTCGGTAAAGATTATTTCTCTAATGTGTTGTTTATTTTTTATGTTTATCTTTTATGTCTTTAATACTGTACTGTACTTGTTTATTTTAGCGTACAAACGTTATTCCTAATGGAAGACGAAAAAGATGAAGAATAATTTTTTGATCGTAGTTTTATATTTCCCTTTGTGGGACTCTGAAAGCCAGAACATGGCGGAAACATTTTAGTTTAGTGTTGAATAGCTGAAACTTTTAAATCCAGTCGCCAATGTTAATGACGACGTGGTTCAAATTTTTAATTTGCGTATACTGTATTTTATTTTTGTATATTATATTATTGCCTTCTTGCATGTGAAGCATTCATAAACTTAAATATTGATATTCACTGATATCTAATTGTGATTTAATTTTCTTGAAATTTGAATTTGATCACATTTCTTTTATGTTTTGCATGTCATTTAATGTTTTGTTTACAAGACTTGTTTACTTTTACTAATAGTATGATATGTTCCAGTGGTGGATCCCATTCTTATTGTTCATTTGTTCTTTTCCATGAGAAGGATATCTCATCCCTCATAATAACACTGAAGTCACCGTAACTTCCTCTGTTCTTTTTTCGCCTTCTGTAGTAGAATTTTGCTAAATCAATATTCTCTAGAAAGGGCCTTTGTGACAGAGTGTTTCGCTCAAAGTCACCAGAGGCTGTTAGATGCCTTTATTAAATAAATTAGTAACATAACTGTTATTTTCTAACTAAAAAATTAATTCCCACTTCTTGACTTTTGCAGATTATGATTATTTGCAATTTGTATTTTAGCTTATAGCTAATTTTAAATATACCTTATTTACTCTTCTTGTACGTGTAGAAGTATAGCCCCGATATAAAGGCTGCTCCTATTTTCTGTCTGCTACGAGCCAAGAAAATTATGAGATTGTTTACCAGTAACCTAACTTTTCATTATTATTCTCGTTTTATTTTATTTGCTTCCACTTGTTGCACCTAAAAATACTGTCTCTCCCTTGCATCTCTGCTATAATTGCCTGCCAGGGACCACCACTAAAATAGTCCTTAAAATGATATCAGAGTCAATTACTGCTCTAGAAATGTATCCTACAGATGAACTCACCAGGAGGGACAATGAGACGCTCTTTTGGCGCCGAGACTGCCCAGAGGCAACATCTCGCCTGAGCAGTCTAAGTTTATTTCAAATCTTATTTACGTGGCATCTTCACAGGAATTCATCTAGCACAACAAGGTGAGGGATAGTGTATGGTAAAGCTCGTGGGTCAAGCAAATTGGTTTATTTTCGAGAATTAGTTACATTTGTTACTGGATAAATCTTATGGATTTTTATTCTCAGATTCCATTCCCATACACACGAAATTTTGTAGATTACCAAACTGGAATCTCACATGCCAAAGTTAATTCCTTAACCTGTAAATTACAGCTGATATACATTGCTAAGAAGTTTCTTTTCATTGAAAGTGATAAATGAAAATCTCATCCTCTGAAGACTGGTTATGAGCCCGTAAAAATCTATCTCTTTTCCTAATAAATTCTAATTTCATTTCACCCCTTTCTATCATCGTAAATAAAGTGTTTTACGTCAAAAACTCGTCAATAAAGCTATTTGCTATACAAATTGCAAATATTTAAAAAGTAATTTTACCCAGTTGGCTTTGCAAATATTTCTTGTTAACCACAATTTAATGAATGCATATTGTATTTATCTTGCTAATTCTTCATATGTTGGGGATAAAGTGTTTTGAGTTATAAGTTGCAAATACCTCAAAAGGTGGTTTTGCACCCTTTTTTTTATTGCAAACAGTTCTTGATAACCAAAAGTGAATGAATACTGTACTTACCTCGTAGATTCTTCCTTTATCCTAAATAGAGTGTTTTTACCATATTAATTGTTAATTAGTAATAAGCATTGCAACTTTTGTGGTTACACACAATTAAGGAATACATACAGTACTGTATTTGTCTTGCTTATTCTTCATTTATTGTGAATATATTGTTTTCTTTAAAACCAGTAAAGAATTAATGGTTTTGTATGCTATTATGGTAGCATAAATATTTCTGGTTAGCTGTGAATAACCAATATATTTTCATCCAGTAAAATGACATTGGAAACTCATTATAGGTGTGCTCATGCTTTCAGTTTCCCCTTATAAACAGTGTGTCATTTCTGTTTCTGAAATTGCAGTGTCCTGTATTCTACTCTGCCTGTGTGACAGCGGTAATCATCGAGTTGAGGCCAAAGTCTTGGCATACGTCCGTGGTGCCGGGAAACGAAATCGTGCTCACCACCTCCGGGATTCGAGGCAGCATTTCATAAAATTTAATTTGAGAAATTTAATTCAATTCTTTTAATGTCATTGCATTTCCAAAATTAAAAGAAAGTTGAATTCTGAGTTTCATTTAACCGACTAATGGTAATAGAGATGGGGTGTTCAAGTACAAATATCTGTCCTGTCTGTTTGTGAGCTCTTAACCGAGCTCGGTACTTTGAGTCCCCTTAGTAAAACAGAATCTTAACAACACTACCATCCTAAACCCCAACAATACCTAAACTGATTGATCAACATTATATCAGCCTGAAAGCCCAACTCTCTCCCTAATCTTGCATCAAAGGGGCCATTGTGTAAACAGTGCCTGCCACTAATATAAAGGGGTCGAATGAATCTGATTACGAAAAGGAAAAAGGTTTGTCACAGGTGTTGTTAGCCTAAAAGCAAAAATAAATTAATGCGAACTTGTGAATATCAAAGAGAAAAATAACTACCTGGAATGTCTACAGAAGGCCCACGACACTCTACAGTGCCATATAATCAGAGTCAAGCAAAGCAACTGACTATGGACTTATTTCTTATATAAATACTACCTATTTTTCAACCATGTACTCATATAGTTTCATATTCATACTTTCTGTACATTTTGTGATTCAACATATGTACTTTAACTTAAATCTATCGGTAGGATGTTTTTCATAATTAGACTGTAGTAAACAATATAAACCCATTTTCATGACAAAAATTTTATTTATTTACTGCCTAATCTGGACACCTGTGGAATCAGGATACTGTCCTATAGTAGACAATTTTATTGCATTTTCCACTGATTTTGACATATCTTATTCTTTATTTCATCAAATATTGTAAGTATTTACTTTCACCATGGTTTTCTTTACTAAATAATCAATGTGACAATGTTAATTATACATTTAAATTTTATATAGGGAAAAGGAAACAACACAATACAGGGGTCTTTGACTTCCGTCAGAGTTTCGTTCCTGAAATGTGATGTAACCATATTTTCAGCATAAGTTAGAACACACCTTAAGCTCCTATGTCACCCACCTATGCTAATGCAGTAGAAAGTTTCTGCCTTTTCCATGTGTTTCACTATCTCTAATTTCACTTCCATGGCGATGGCTTTCCTTTTCTTTGAAGCACTGCCATCAGAATAATCTGCTTTATACAGAAATTGAGACTCTTTGACAGAATGCACAGAAGCAAACAGAAAAAGCATGATATATCGAATTTGTACTTACCTTATCACTGACTGGGACGAGACCACGATGAAGGTATAGGTAATCTGCAGCACCAGAGTAATTTCCACATTCATATTGAAACTTGGCAAAGGAGTAGAGTGTATCCAGCATTTCTGGTCTAAACTGTAAAACAAAGTTGATACTAAAATTAGAAACTTTAAAAACTATTTTATTACAATGTTGTTTCTAAAGAAAAAAAAATTGTTTTACACACTATATTCTTCCATATGTTTCACAAGCCTGTCCACAACCAAAGGGAGAAAAACTGAACTACATCGAAAAACAGGAATATTATATCACCCAAGACTGAAAACAATTTTGACCTGTGTAGCCAAGGTTAATCAACGTCTGTTAAGCCAATGTACACAATATTAACCTGACCCTAAAACTTAACTTTAAAAAGCTGACATCTTAATAAATCATATCTTTTTGTCTTTCTGCAAAATTAAAGCTAAGATTGTAGTCTGGATGACATTATGAAGTAGTGAAAACACTTATGAGACAAATTTTGTGTTACGAATCTAAATCATGTATACAGTATATGGTTTCTGAAGAGCAAATGATGAGATGTCATATCAGAGGTACAATAATTAGCCTACACTAGTGTAAACTGAAAAACAAAAATATACAAATGCTGCAAGTTTTCACATCTGGTAAAACATGAAGTTCATAAAAACAGCATAATACATTAAACAAAATAAATTCAGCACCAGTATCAAAACCAATACTATTACAACATTATTCAAACAATATGTTCACTCAATGATGAAATATGCAAGCAGGTCTTGGGGTTCTAATCTCAATAAAAGACACCACAACATCCTACCCTATACAAAACACAGGATTAACAATCACAATCTCCACAGCTACACCATCTTCAGACCACTTACATCAAGAAACTAAAGGCCTCAAAGCCAAGAGATAATCTGGATAAGAGAAGTACACAAAGACTTACTGCACCCTCTAGACATTATCTCCACCCCCTACACAACATGGCAGAACACCCACACATATGCCAAGGGACATTAAAACAATACCCAGCACACGATATCACACACAAATACTGTCATTTCATCCTCCACCCACCCCAAACCAGCCTCCACAAAAATATCTATATCTAATTAATCCATTCCATCGATTCACTCAGTGACAACAAACAGCAGCATGAACAACCTCCCGACATCTATCCTTCCAATTCTCCCATCCCCGAGATGATTGAATATACTTGGTCACACTGCAATGTGAGCACCATTCAGCCCTACTGAGCAATCGGAAGAGGCTGGATTACTCCATCAATGATGCCTGTCCAGGATGTAACACATCACTGAATACAATTACACACATTATGGAGGACTGCACTACTTACAAAAACACACCCCAACAACACAACATATACTTCCTGAGAGCTCAGTAGGAAAGCCCGAGATTAGCAGTCGTTTTCCTTAGGGAAATAAGAACAAAAACAACAACCAATACTGTATCATAATTAATTTTAGTTTGACATTACCTTATACTGTATACCATTTTATACAATAAAACTGAAGTCCTTGCAAAAAATATGACTTCTTACTAAAACAACATTGGCTAAATCTAAAAATATGATTATACACTGAATTCATTGTAACTTTTGTCAAAAGTTTAATAACAAGTTAACTAGTTTTCTTAGCCCATCAACATGAATATAATATTTTCATCTTACTACTGAACTCGAGTAAACGTAAACAATGAATTCCTTCAATAGTATACACTATATTGTCATCAAATCTAGAATTATCATATAACCAAAAAATGCTTACATCATGATTTTCAACAAGAAACTGCATAAGGGTGCGATGATCTCGTGATGTTTGCAGTTGCTTCTGCACTTCTTTGTCACTGAAGATATTAAAGATGGGTTCTGTTTCACTCTGGAATCAAAAATACTTCAAACTATAGCTACATGAAAGGATGCTATTATTACTTTTTCTTTTAGCAAATCATCACATCCTCAACAAGCAAAAGCATATTGAATATGGGAAGATAAAACTGCAAATTCGGCAGTAACTTGCAAAATTTAAAACTTTTTGATAAAATATACAGATTCATATTTGTAGTTCAGTACATAAACGCCTAACTAACACCCAGAACTACTGTGTTTCTGACTCTCTTCTGAAGATTCTAGAAAATCCCATGCAGTCTAGGTGTTAAGACAAGCATTGCTCATACTATGATATAAACATGATATTTGTCATATACCTACATATAAATATATACAGGGGATCCCCATTATTCATTGCGGATTGGGACCATAAAAACACGACTTACAATGAAAAGGCAAATAACGAAATCATATTTCCCATTACAATCAATGTAATGTATTTGGGGTCTGATAGCGACCGGCCATCCTACATCTAAGTATTAGTTTTGATTAAAAACCACTATAAAACGAGAAGTTATACATAAACATATGTAAATATAAATCAGAAATAGAAACAAAGGGTAAGAAAACGAAAATAAAATGAAATAATATAAAGGAAATAATATAGCATGATGTAACTGAAAACAGCGAGGAAGCAGACATTATTGGGGGGAGCAGCTAAGCGGCGGAGGAGGATGGACATTGGCTTTATCTAGTTAACAACAACATCTAAGAATTAGTTATTTTCACTGCAATGATAATAATAATAATATGCATAAAATGAGAGAAAGAGAGAACTACGGCTCCTACTAACGGTTTTCAAAGGCAAGAGTGTGTGCATGTCTAATAGATACATACTGTACACACTACGAGAAGAGGAGAGGGTAGATGCTGACTGACATGTGTTGGTGTATAGGGTGGAGTTTTAGCAATTTAGATATTATTATTATTATTATTATGAGGGAGGGGTGCTGGAATACTTCCTCCCCCTGCGTGTCATAAGAGTCAACTAAATGGGGCAGACTGATGGGACTGGGAATCCCCTCCTCATTATTTTCTATTCCCAAAGTGTCAGAGCATTTAGCTCTGACTCTCCTCTTGTATGGGAAAAATGGCTAATGTATATAGATAGATCATTATTCTTATTATTGTTATTATTACAGTACAGTGTTCCCCCCCCCGTATCGCGTTTCTTGGTTCGCGTTCTCACTGTAGCACGTTTTTTTGGGGGGGATAAATTATTATTTTATTTTATGGGTATATGCAAAAATATTAAAATACTGAAAAAATACAAATTTTCAGTATTTTCATTTTTTTATTGAAAATGTAAATTTACGATGCTTGCTGTTATTTATAATATAAAGGGCGTTTTTTAAACAGTGCAAGGAGGGTTCATACAGTACGTAAACGTAAAATACCTATGTACATGAGTATGTCAAGTAATTACTACTTCATTCACCGTAATTTTATCTATCACTTTCATATAAATTTACGTTGCATGTTGTTATTTATGAAGAAAAGGGTGGTTTTTTAACAGTACAGGGAGGGTTTATACAGTGTAAACGTAAAAATAATTGTAAAATACCTATGTACATGAGTATGTCATGTAATTACCACTTCATTCACCGTAATTTTATCTATCACTTTCATGTAAATTTACTTTGCTTGCTGTTATTTATAATGTAAAGGGTGTTTTTTTAACAGTGCAGGGAGGGTTTATACAGTACGTAAACGTAAAAATAATTGTAAAATACCTATGTACATGAGTATGTCATGTAATTACCACTTCATTCAAAGTAATTTTATCTATCACTTTCATATAAATTTACGTTGCATGCTGTTATTTATGAAGTAAAGGGTGGTTTGTTAACAGTACAGGGAGGGTTTATACAGTGTAAAAGTAAAAATAATTGTAAAATACCTATGTACATGAGTATGTCATGTAATCACCACTTCATTCACCGTAATTTTATCTACCACTTTCATGTAAATTTACGTTGCTTGCTGTTATTTATAATGTAAAGGGTGTTTTTTTAACAGTGCAGGGAGGGTTTATACAGTATGTAAACGTAAAAATAATTGTAAAATACCTATGTACATGAGTATGTCATGTAATTACCACTTCATTCACCGTAATTTATCTATCACTTTCATGTAAATTTACGTTGCTTGCTGTTATTTATAATGTAAAGGGTGTTTTTTTAACAGTGCAGGGAGGGTTTATACAGTACGTAAACATAAAAATAATTGTAAAATACCTATGTACATGAGTATGTCATGTAATTACCACTTCATTCACCGTAATTTTATCTATCACTTTCTTATAAATTTACGTTGCATGCTGTTATTTATGAAGTAAAGGGTTTATACAGTGTAAACGTAAAAATAAATTAAGATATCTATGTACATATAAGCTGATCCTACTCCACGGTTTTCCTGGTTCGCGCCGGGTCCCGGAACCGAACTACCGCGATAAGGGGGGGAACACTGTATTCTCATTAAACACAAAAAAGACATCAACCTAAGTGCTCTCTCTCTCTCTCTCTCTCTCTCTCTCTTATACCTATTAATATTATTATTTTCATTATAATTATTACTGTTACTATTATTATTATTATTATTATTATTATTATTGTGATACACTGAGGATATGATAGCCCAAACCTATTAATCTCTCTCTTTCTGGATTTGCATATGCCAGCTCCATTTATAGATGAAAAATTAAACAAATGTCTTAAAATGTTGACGAAAAATGAGTAAAAAGACTAAAATCAGGGCGACGAATAACAAGGACCCCCTGAATAATCAAATAAGATCAGCAACCACTCTGGATCCTATACTGGAAAAAATATTCTTCATTCAAAAATAATACTTATCATCACACAAGAAAACTGCCCTCATCAGGCCCGGGCACCAAGATAATATGAAGACGAAGAAAAAGCAGAAGTTAAAGAACAAGGCAGAAACAAGGGAGTAATACACAATGGGAAAAGAATAAGTTGACAGAATAATCAAAGGGCTGAGGACCTAGAGATATGGCAGGATTAGGCCCTGAGATGATGATAGATCTGCTTCTTGAAGGAAGATAAGTTATAATTAGGAGAGACAGAAGGAGTCTGGAGGTGGATGGGAAGAAGCAGTCGCTGCACCAACAAATTCGCAAGCTACAAATCTCCACACATTATCTGTGAGACAAAGCCGCTTGGAGAGTGTTACGCAGTCTCAGGAATGGGGGATGGATGCAACTCGCCAACTCATCAGAGCAGAGATGGAAGTAGCAGCGACAGAATAGAGGAGATGATACCTTACGGTGATATGAAAGAGATTCCAGACTAAAGTAAGAAAAGGGTCACTAATAAGTCGAACTGCCTCAGATTCAACTCTATCAAGCAGATAATTTTAAGAAGAAGCACCCCAGAGGTGCGAGCAGCATCATAAGCAGGGACAGATAAGACATTTAAAGATTTTTAAATAACTGGAAAGAGAAAAAGAAATTACAAAAACGAAACACAACCCCAATTTTTTAGATGTAGATTTAGAAGTTTGGAGTATGTGACTCCTCCAAGAAAGGTTAGAGGTTATCTGGAGTCCTATTAAAGTAACAGAATTATGAGGGTAATTTTCGTTTGTTTCAAAGATAATAGGGCTATCAGGAGGAGAAGAAGATCAAGAGATAGCCAGAGGCAATAAATCTTACTAAATTTTGGGTGCCCCTTTTGGATACCTTATGCAAACTGAAGTTGAGAGTAGATGAAAGAGTGATACGATACTGATTACGAGTAGCAGATGAAAGTTGTGAAGAGAAGGCAGAGGAAAAAGGATAGAATCATCAGCAAAGGCGTGGAGAAGAGAAGAGGACAGGGACTGAAAATCAACGATGAAGAGAAGGAGAAGAGTAGGTGAAAGAACATAGCCCTGTTGAACACCACTGGTAACAGGGCATGAGCTAGATGTTGTACTGTCAACAAACACAGATATAAAAGGGTCAGAAAAAGAACAGAGAGAAGGGGTAATGCCATATGCAGGGAGTATGGCCAACAAAGCCTTGTGCCACATTCTGTCAAAAGCCTTAAGAGGTATCAAGGGCAACAACAAAGGATTCCCAATAGTTCCTCAGAGAAAATGACCATACATGAGTAAGATAGGATAGGTGGTCACGAGTGGATCTTGCCTTGCAGAATCCATTCTGGTGATCGGAGATAAGGGAGTTAGATTTAAAATGCTTCAAGAAGTACAAATTGAGCAAAGTTTCAAATACTTTAGTGATAGCAGAGGTTAGCAATAGGTCGGTAGTTGGAAGAAAAGTGGTAACCCTTCTTAGGAACAGGCTGAACTAGAGCATGCCTCCAAGATGAAGGAGATACTGGTTGAGAGAATGAGGAGAAAAAGACAGCAAAGCATGGGAGCCAGTTCATCTGCAAACTCCTTAGGGAACCTAGCAGGGATGCCATCAAGTCCGAATGCCTTGTTCGTCTTTAGAGACCAAGGAACCTTATAGAATCCAAGTGAAGAGAGAATAAGGGGGGGCATAGGGTAAAAGAGGGGTAAAGTACGAGGAACAGGTGCGCTGGAATTGCTTATGGAAGATTTGGCAGAAAAATGACCAAAAGAGAATGGCTTTGTCAGTGGGAGAGCAAGCTATAAAGCCATCATTACAAATGAGAAGGGGAAAGTTTAAGTTGCAGAAGCTTATGGCTCAAGACCAGAAGCATTTATCAGTAGGGTAGATGTTAAAGTCATCAACTTTCCTCCTTAAAAAGAAAGCTTTAGATGTCAGAATCTGGGAAATGCAGCAATTCCTGGCTGTAATAAAACCAGAGCGAGCTAAATCAAAAGGAGAGGCTTGGTAATACTGGTATGCTCGATCCCTGCCCTGAAAAGCCATGCAGCAAGCATGGTCATATTAAGGATTAGGAGGAAAAAAATATTTAAGAAAAGGGGATGAATACCTCCATTCCTGAGGTTATGATCTTGGCAACTTTTAGGGTTATCTGATCAGGGTTGCAGGTTCACAAGCAGTAGTCATCCCATGGGAAGTCTAAGTGAATGTTACACAAATCATCGTATTAGATACATTCAAAGTGCCAAAGGCAGCACTAAGTAGGAGCAATTGATGGAGGGGGAGTGAAAATGGAAGGGATTGAGATTAAAGAGTGGTCAGATTTACTACGAGGGGAAGCACAGAATATTAGTACACCTTGTTCCTTTTATACGCGATTTTCTTATTCGCGAAATTGCAATAACGCCCCCCAAAAATAATAGTAAATAACTTGGAATTCGTGAATTAAACCCCCCCCCCTTTTTTTGGGGGGGGACACCAGGATGGACCAAAAAATTATAAAATAAAACAGCCTTTATCAGGCTGTAAAGAGAAACAGATGGAGAGTGTAATGACCTGTCAGATGTGAAGGGATTATAAAAGGTGTAATGAATATCCAGCTCTCTGCTGGGTTTTAATGTACCTCTGCATTACTCTCATGATGTCTATGCCAAAAAATTCTCCATAGATCTTATTATTATTATTATTATTATTATTATTATTATTATTATTATTATTATTATTATTATTATTAATTTTAACAATAATTTTCCTTTGATGATGATTGTGGAGATTATTATTATTATTATTATTATTATTATTATTATTATTATTATTATTATTATTATTATTACGAATTTGTATTAAACCATTATTTTTACAATAAATAATGTAGTTTTGGTTGAATGAGCAAGAGTTAATTAAAGATCTCTCTCTCTCTGCTAACTCTCTTGACCACTACTGTCTTCAGTGCCCGACAGTGAGAGATGTTTTACCACGAGGTCAGAACTTAATACAGATCTGCTCGTTTTTACTTAATGATGACAATCTTGATGTTATTCTAGCTCGTTATCCTCACTTTGGTGGCCATTAATTATATTGAAATATACATATATTTTCTGTATGTTGCTGTATAATTCTGTGTGTTCTGTGTTTCTCTGAGCTTTACTTTTGTATATAATGTACTCTGTGCTGCCATACTGTGAGTTGTGTGTTACTATGCAGCAATGTTTTATCAATGTGTACACCTCCCTGTAAACTAAGTTCTATTCTTGGTTGTGTATCCATTTGAAGCATTATTTGTATGAATTCATGTAATGTCTGGCACCTTGGCGCAATAAATTAATAAAATAAATAAATAATCTCTCTCTCTCTCTCTCTCTCTCTCTCTCTCTCTCTCTCTCTCTCTCTCTCTCTCTCTCTCTCTCTCTCTCCAACATTCTATTCTACCCAATAGGGTGGGTGTATATATAATGCATAATGATGATGATCTTTTCTTATCGTAATCCTCTTTGTACTGGTGGAAGAAGCCTCCGCAGGCACTTATTTACTATATTAAAAAAAAATAATAATAATAATTTATATAGTAAATAAGCGCCCGCGGAGGCTTCTTCCACCATTACAAAGAGGATTACGATAAGAAAAGATCATCATTATACATTATATATACACCCACCCTACCTCTGTCATATGTCTATCTAATCTACATTTGAAGGTGTCTAAGGTATTGGCATTTAGTATCCTACAAGGAATACTCTTCGGTATTACCAAGCCAATTTTCACCCATTTCCCTTCTGAACCTAAATTTATCAAGATTAAATCCATTACCCATTACGAGTTCTGGTTTGATCATGAATTTTTAAAACTTTATTAATATCACCCTTGTTAATCCCTTTAAACCATTTATACACCTCAATCATATCCCCCTAACTCTGTGCCTCTCTAGAGAATGTAGATTAAGTTTTTAATCTGTCATATGGTAGATTTAGGCATTGCATAATTAATTTTTGTTTCGTTTTTTAGTCTTGCTTTGGTTATTTATAATTCTTATTTTATCTTTGTAAACATTTGGAGATAGAGGTTCGTTCTCTTGCATCCTCCTCCTCTTCTACCACATAAGTTACTTGCTCACTGCCACCATGCATGTCCCAGTGTACTGTATAAATGTTGCCCACTGCATAATAGAGTAAAGTATAGTAATGTATGTTAATTTCTAGCTGTAAAATGAATATGAATATCTTTTGTATACTCTATGTAGTAATATGTTTTTTACTTATCTTATATCTTTAGCATGGTGTGTCTATGTAAGGTTTGGAACGTATCTATGCCCTTTATCATTGTTTCCTATGGAAAATAACTCGTTTTTTCACGCGATTTTCCATTTACCCGACACTTCTGAGAACCTATCTAGGCGTTATTCTGAGAACTAGGTGTAGTTTGAAGGATTAGATATAGAAAATACGTCAAGAGTGTTAGCTACATGTTAATGGTGATCAGGAACGTGAGTAGGATGTTTGGCAATCTGCTTCAGATCATGAATAATGGAGAAAGCAAGGGCCTCACTTCCTCCCAGTTCAGTGTGAGAAAAATGAAGCCACTCACTGTGGTGTACACTGTAGCAACCAATATAGAGACCTTAAGCATGTGGGTGAGAAGATAGCAAGGACTTATGGCAAGAGGACATATATTCAAAGAAGGACACAAAGACAGTGGAGTTAGGAGAGCATTAGCAGAACAAAAGAAATAAAGTTGTATTGGAGAGATAGATCTTCAGCCAGCAAATATCAAAGTATGGAGGTTCATGGTCCATGAGACCTGCAACAGGAGTATCAGTGTTGAAGTAGGCACAGACCCCACCATGGGAATGGATACGAGAATACAGCTAATAGTGAGTTTTGAAATGGGTCAGGGGAATCATTACTCGACAGCTCGGTTTCAGAGGAGGAGGAGGTTAGGGAGGGATGTATGCAAATGATGTTCCACAGACGAAAGATTGAAGTTCTGTCCACCACTGTTAGAAAGTGAAGAATGAAAGAAGCAGATATATCAGGTGATGCCAGATTGAGGGCAGAACCATTACTACCACAAAACGTATCTACCCTCACGCCAATTGTGGAGTCAGCAAGATCCCCAGAGATTTTTGCCCAGGTACTGGGGGCTATAAGCTGTGCACCTTCCATAATTATAGTAAAAATTAAGAAAAAAGAGAACAAAAAGAAATAATGATGCAGAGTGTTGTGGCTTATCAAATGCAATGGGATAGTAAGAGATTCATAACAAATACAGTCACCTCTCTTTTTAAGCAAGTTTAGATTATGCTAATTTGGAATAACGTGCATACTCAATAATAATAAATTAATTCAAATTACGCGAATAACGTGAGCTAGAAAAAACGTGGTACACTTTAGAGACTAAGCACCCGCCTTGCTTCCAATTTCCCGCCATGCGGCCTTGTTCTTCAGTTTCATTTCACCCAGCATACCATATGGATATAGGGCTTGTTCTAACTGTTGTTGTGGTAAACTATGTTTTTACTGTGCTTGTTTGTGATGTTTTTATTCATCTATCATGGAAACTAAACACCTAGGAAAAGATTATGGAAGTGCTCCTGCTCCCAAAAGTGAGGAAGACTATAAACCTTGAGTTAAAACTGCAATTGTTGGCCTGTTATGAGCGTAGAAGGCGAAGTGAAACCCTTTGCATCTCGAGGTTAGCTCTCCCACTTCACCCTACTCTTCTCCCTCTCCTACCGCTTAAGTCACCTGCTTACCGCCACCACACACGTCCCAGTATGCTTGTTGCCCACCGTATTTAGAGCGAGTTAATTTGTTTATTTTTTTGTTTATCTGTATATCTTTAATACTGTGTTTGTTTATTTTTGTCTTACATACGTATTTCAGCTTGCTTTGGTACTTGTAAAATGTGTTTACCCATAAAGAACAAACAAAAAACAAACGTGCCATACAGTGTTTTGAGGACGTAAGAGGGTAGTGGTCCTGAAGTGGTGGCATCAGTCAACTGCACAGGCACACTGAATACACCATTTAGTGTAGAGAGTAAATATTGGAACTGAATATTTTCAGGCTCAGCCTTTAATAAGGTAAATAATGCACATTCCTGAGTTCTTAAAATTAATCATATGGATCTCAGGATAAAGAAAATTATGAGACTGCAGTAACATTACCATTACATAATCCCATGCTTAAATGCTAGTTACATTAAGAATCCTCATAAAATAGACAGAGTAGCAATAACATTTTTGTACAGAGTATACTGAGTGCTGAGTGATCAATTACTCAGTGACATGAAAATATAATTCTATCAATAACAGAAACAGCTCTTATTCATATTTTACAATTACAAGCATGGGGAAATAAGGACAATACTCACTTGCAATCGCTTCAAGTCTGAAACAACACAAGATCTCCGTTCTGGCAACTCAGCTGGGACCTGTTGATCTGGATACAGGGAAACATGAACATCCGTAGAAAAGTCAATCATATTAGTGGTGGAAAGTAATTCCAATTTTGCTCTCAGTAAGTCAGTCTCATCATAGATCTGTAAAACAAGAATCATTTGTAATAATAAACTTAGAAAAATATGAATTCCCAGTGCTACCAGCCAACCTAGTAATTTTTTTCAACAAAACAGAACTCATAATGCATGGGGTGCAGTTATAATGAAGCATGCACTCTTCTTCTTCTTATATATATATATATATATATATATATATATATATATATATATATATATATATATATATATATATATATATTATATATATATATATATATATATATATATATATATATATATATATATATATATATAAATATATATATATATATATATATATATATATATATATATATATATATATATATATATATATATATATATATATATATATATATATATATATATATATATGGCAGTTCTTATCCTGATTAGTTCGTCAGTAGATATTTTGCATGTACAATACTGAATATATGTTGGCGAAGCATCAGTGAGGACTGTAAATATTACACATGGTTCCACGACCCATTGTTCTAAATGTCCCCGTTGAAGAGTGACAGATATTGTTCTCCTGAAGACTTAATAGCTCTTTTCTCCAGAAATGTCTTCAACAACGAAGTCCCTTTTGCCTTGGAGTAGTAGATGAAGACACTTTTCCATATGTGTCCTCAGCAAAAATCTTTCTGTACTTGGTGTCCTTTTCTGATACTTCATCAACATATGAAATATCCAGAGACTTCTTCACTACCATTTAATTTTCATCAAATATTGAAAAAACACCAAGGCACACTAAGTACAGAACAATCTTTGGTGAAAACATTTTTCTGGAAAAGGAAGTTTGAGTCTCTGAAAGTGGAATTCCTGGTCTTCGTCATTTTTCATCAGATTTTTTTTTCAGCAAGGAATGCTTCACAATCCCTATGAGCTATTACCTCATAGGGAGAAAAATCCCTCATATCTCTCTTCAACAGGGATATCTGGAACAATGAGTCCTTGAATCCTGTGACATAATTAAGTCCTCTCTGATGATTCACCAACAAATGAAATATCCAGAGATTTCTTAAATGTATATAAACACAAACATTCCTACATCATGTATGTAACGTAATAAAGTTGTATTTGACCAATACATTTATTTTCTTATCCAAAAGATACACGATGCAAGTTTGCATATTTCTTGAAATGTTGGAACCATCCATAACTTGCTGCATAATAATAGTAAACTGCATAAACACTGCACTTTTCACATGTTTGTATTTCCATGTTCGTAACTTGGGGAGCGTTTGCATATATATACAGAATTCCCCTACTTACAAACAGTCACAGATACGAACAAAAACTTATCCATTATCTGCCCATGAATTAATGCATGTATTACTGTACGGTACTATATTATTACATTATTATTACTGTATCAAAATTCATTAATACTGCATACTTTATATTTTATGTAGTAGTTAAGCGTCTTTACCCCAAGTACTGTACAGTACTGAACATGTATGTACTGCATAGTACACCTTGTTCTCAAAATAACGCCTAGATAGGTTCTCAGAAGTGTCGTGTAAATGGAAAATCGCGTGAAAAAACGAGTTATTTTCCATAGGAAACAATGATAAAGGGCATAGATACGTTCCAAACCTTACACAGACACACCATGCCAAAGATATAAGATAAGTAAAAAAAAATATTTTATTACTACATAGCAAAGCAGAAAGCCTTGTATCTATTTTTAAGAGTATACAAAAGATATTCATATTCACTTTACAGCTAGAAATTAACATACATTACTATACTTTACTCTATTATGCAGTGGGCAACAGTTATACAGTACACTGGGACATGCATGGTGGCAGTGAGCAAGTAACTTATGTGGTAGAAGAGGAGAAGGATGCAAGAAAACGAGCCTCTATCTGCAAATGTATATAAAGATAAAATAAGAATTATAAATAACCAAAGCAAGACTAAAAAACGAAAAAAAAATTAATTATGCAAAAAAATTAATTATACATTCTCTAGAGAGGCACAGAGTTAGGGGGATATGATTGAGGTGTATAAATGGTTTAAAGGGATTAACAAGGGTGATATTAATAAAGCTTTAAAAATTCATGATCAAACCAGAACTCGTAATGGGTAATGGATTTAATCTTGATAAATTTAGGTTCAGAAGGGAAATGGGTGAAAATTGGCTTGGTAATACCGTAGAGTATTCCTAGTAGGATAATAAATGCCAATACCTTAGACACCATCAAATGTAGATTAGATAGACATATGACAGAGGTAGGGTGGGTATGAATAGATTTGTGTTTATTAGAAAAATCATAAAAAGAAAAATAGAATAAATAAGTAGAGTAGAATAGAATAGGTTAGACATGCTGAAAATATCATTCAAAAATGGAACTGCCTCGTGTGTGCCAGTAAGCATGTTGCAGTGTCCCCTATTCTTATGTTCTCAATATTTTCAGAACACGTGTTTTGCATCCTCCTTCCATTTTCAAATTTGTATCTGGTTTCTGAATGACAAATATGTTAATAAAATGTATCCGATTACTCTCTCTCTCTCTCTCTCTCCTCTCTCTCTCTCTCATATTTCTTTACAAAAAACGAATTAAAACTTAGGTTTATTACCTTTAAAATGAGCACTGTAATGAACGTGATTAAGACTAAAGCAATAATTGTATTTACATAATAAGATGAAAAATTTCTACCTAATTCCTGTTTAAGAGAGACATTACAAAGGATTCGTGGAAAGGAAATTAATTTAACGGTCTTTTAACTCATTAACGTTTTTATTAAAAGTGCATCATTATATTTATCATTTGCTGCCCCAAACGACTGATCAGCTTGTAAAGTAACTGATGTATGCGTTGTTTGTAAGGCTATTCTCCTTTTAATATAAATATATTCTATATAATGTAAGTGAAATGAAACGAGAGAGAGAGAGAGAGAGAGAGAGAGAGAGAGAGAGAGAGAGAGAGAGAGAGAGAGAGAGAGAGAGAGGAGAGAGAGAGAGAGAGAGAGAGAGAGAGAGAGAGAGAGAGAGAGAGAGAGAGAGAGAGAGAGAGAGAGAGAGAGAGAGAGAGAGAGAGAGAGAGAGAGAGAGAGAGAGAGAGAGAGAGAGAGAGAGATCTTTAATTAACTCTTGTTCATTCAACCAAAACTACATTATTTATTGTAAAAATAATGGTTTAATTACAAATTCGTAATAATAATGATAATAATAATAATAAATAATAATAATAATAATCTCCACAATCATCATCAAAGGAAAATTATTGCTAAAAATAATAATAATAATAATAATAATAATAATAATAATAATAATAATAATAATAATAATAAGATCTAAGGAGAATTTTTGGAATAGACGTCATGAGAGTAATGCAGAGGTATATTAATACCCAGCAGAGAGCTGGATATTCATTACACATCTTTTATAATCCCTTCACATCTGACAAGTCATTACACTCTCCATCTGTTTCTCTTTACAGCCAGATAAAGGCTGTTTTATTTTATCATTTTTTGGTCCATCCTGTTGTCACACAAAAAAAAAGATTTTTTTTTTTTTTTTTTTTTTTTGGGGGGGGCATTATTCGCGAATTCCGAATTTTTTACTATTATTTTGGGGGGGCGTTATTGCAATTTCGCATATAAAAAAATCGCGTATAAAAGGAACAAGGTGTACCTTTTTTACCTATTAACGCAACTAACGAACAATTCTACTTATGAACGGACTTCTGGAATCTAACTTATTCGTAAGTTGGGGAGCACAGTAATCCCTCGCTATATCGCAATTCACGTGCATCACGGATTTTTTGGGCAAAAAAAAATACATATATAGGTATACCTCACCCAACGTCGTTAATTGGTTCCAGGAGAGACGACTTAAGTCGAAAAACGACTTTAATCGAATTAGCTTGTCTCTAGGCTAGCCTAGGCTAGGCTACGCCAAATTTACTTGTCTAGGCTAAACCGAAAATAACCGTTCCTAGTTCTGTACTTTATTCATGAATGCAATTTTCAATAATATATGGTTAATAAGAATCTATTTTAAGCTTACAAACAAATAAATTTTATTTTTTAATACTGCATAGTACAGAAAAAAAAGCACAGGTAATTGAATTTACGAATACAATTTGGCGATGTTTACCGTACATTGCGGATGCTTTATTTATGAATGTGGTTTGCTATGACATGATAAAATGAAAGCCTTTTTTAAGGTTAAACAAAAATGCAGAAATTATTATTATTTTGCAATAATAATAATAATAATAAAAAACTAATTTATTTTAAATTTACCTTGGGGGTTCACATCAATGAGAATGAGAGTAGCCGATAAACAGACGTATACCGTGCATAAACTAATCAATTCAAAACAATAGCGGTTTCGCGGGAATGACGAGTGACGACGCCTAACGGTAGATATTGGAACTAATGTACGTATTTTAATAAGATTTTATATGCTCTTATTCTTATTTATTGTACAATAACATGACTTTATGTGCTTTTGTTTATATTTATTGTAAAGTAACATGATTTCATGTGCTTTTGATGGTTTTCTAGTGATATCATCATTCCAATATTTGTAGCGGACAGACGTAAAGTTGATTATAATGACGTAAACTTTTTTATTTTTTTTTATTTTTCCATATATTTTTTTGAAAACCGATGTATAATCGAGAACGACTTGACTCGAAACGACATAAGCCGAGGTATACCTGTATATATAATTATTATGACACCAGAACGGGCCAAAAAATAATAAAATAAAACAGCCTTTATTGGGCCTGGGCACGAAGAATACATAAAGTAAAGAGAAACAGCGATGGAGAGTGTAATGACCAGTCAGATGTGAAGGGATTATAAAAGATGTGTAATGAATATCCAAGAATATTCATTGTAGCTGGTGCCATGAGCCAACCTACTACTGGATACACATTGTTTATTTTATATCGAAGATTTTCTGGGTATATGCTATTTTTGAGCACGAGGATGCAAAAGTTTTGCCGCCTCCGTATCAGCTGATGCACCCTCGCATGCTATTTCCCTGATGATATTATATCAAAAGTTTGTTTGCTGTTCTCATAATGCTTTTTTTCAATTCTCTTCATAATATTCGATTGCATTAAGCTGTAGAAGAGGAGGAGGATGCAGGAGAACGAACCTCTAACCAAAACGTTTTGCCGTTTCCGTATCAGCTGATGCTTATCACTATTCAGGCACAATACCTTACTCACAAAATATTTATTTACTCACCCTATTTGGGGTTTATCTAATTTTCAAGATTATAGTATTATTAATATTCCTTGATTCTAAACATTATTCTATCTTCTTTACATATCGACCATGCTGCACAAAATCTTAACGTAAACAAAGTCAGATGAGAGAAAAAGAAAACTATACAATTCATTACAAAGAAAACGTATATCATACTGTACATGGGAAACTTGAATGAAATATATATATTCTCTACACGCTATTTCCCTGACGATATTATATCGAAAGTTTGTTTGCTGTTTGTTCTTTATGCTTTTTATCAATTCTCTTTATAATATTCGATCGCATTAAGCGGTAGAAGAGGAGGCGGAGGATGTGGGAGAATGAACCTCTATCTGCAATCATTTTGGCACTTCCATATCAGCTGATACACCCTTGCACGATATTTCCCTGACGATATTATATATAAAGTTTGTTTGCTGTTTGTTCTTAATACTCTTTTTCAATTCTCTTCATAATATTTGATCGAATTAAGCTGTAGAAGAGTAGGAGGATGCGGAAGAACGAACCTCTATCTGCAAACGTTGTGGCGCTTCCGTATCAGCTGATACACCCTCGCACGCTATTTCCCTGACGATATTATATTGCAAGTTTGTTTGCTGTTTGTTCTTAATACTTTTTTCAATTCTCCTCATAATATTCAATCGCATTAAGCGGTAGAAGAGGAGGATGATACAAACCTCTAACCAAAATGTTTTGCCGCTTCCGTATCAGCTGATGCTTATCGCTATTCAGACACAAAATCTTACTTATAAAATATTTTACTCACCCTATTTGGGGTTTATCAAATTTTCAAGATTATAGTATAATTGATATTCCTTGGTTCTAAACATTATTTTATCTTCTTTACATATCGAACATGCTGCACGAAATCTTAATGTAAAAAAAGTCAGCTGAGAGAAAAGAAAACGTATACAACTCACTACAAAGAAAACATATATTGCACTGTACATGGGAAACTTAAATGAAATATATATATATTCTCTACACGCCATTTCCCTGACGATATTATATCGAAAGTTTGTTTGCCTTTTGTTGTTAATGCTTTTTTTCAATTATAATATCACGCTCATAGAAATTTAGGTTTGCACGCTGTTATTAATAAAGTCAAAGGTGAGTTGTTAACAGTGCAGGGAGGGTTTATACAGTAAAGGTGAAAATAAATATAAAATAACTGTAATAAATATGGTGCTCCTACTTCGCGAATTTTCACCTTTCGCGACTGGTCCCGGAACCGAGCCCCCGCGATAGATGAGGAAGCACTGTGTATATATATATATATATATATATATATATATATATATATATATATATATATATATATATATATATATATATAGTAATCCCTCGTGTATCGCGGGGGTTCGGTTCCGAGACCGGCCGCGATAGGTGAAAAACCGCGAAGTAGGAGCACCATTAAAAAAAAAAAAAAATTCAATGATTGTGACACCAGGATGGGCCAAAAAATAATAAAATAAAAAAGCCTTTATCAGGTCTTGGCATGAAGACTACATAAAGTAAAGAGAAACAGAGATGGAGAGTGTAATGAGCTGTCCGATGTGAAGGGATTACAAAAGATGTGTAATGAATATCCAATTCTCTGCTGGGTTTTAATATACCTCTGCATTACTTTCGTGATGTCTATTCCAAAACTTCTCCTTACATATTATTATTATTATTATTATTATTATTATTATTGGCAACAATAATTTTCCTTTGATGATGATTGTGGATATTATTATTATTATTATTATTATTATTATTATTACGAATTTGTCATTAAACCACTATTTTTACAACAAATAAAGTACTTTTGGTTGAATGAACAAAAGTTAATTAAAAATGTTTCTCTCTCTCTCTCTCTGCGAAACAGCACACAACAAACAAACTTTCGATATAACATCGTCAGGGAAATAGCGTGTAGTGTGTGTAATTACCTAATTGTGTTTATGGGAAAGAGCCCAAAGCTCGTATCTTCCCGTCTCCTGATCGGTTCCATTTTATACTTAGTGATACTTATCATACCTGTCCTTAAAACTATGGATTGAGATAGCATTAACTACCTCCTCGCTTAGCGAATTCCAATTATCAACTACTCTTACACTGAAAAAGTATTTCCTTACAGCCTGCAAAGAAGTTTTCTTACGAAGCTTCAAACTATGACCTCTAGTTCTAGAGCCAGCCATGTGTGTGTGTGATTACCTAATTGTGATTACCTAATTGTGTTTACGGGAAAGAGCCCAAAGCTCGTATCTTCCCGTCTCCTGATCGGTTCCATTTTATACTTAGTGATACTTATCATACCTGTCCTTAAAACTATGGATTGAGATAGCATTAACTACCTCCTCGCTTAGCGAATTCCAATTATCAACTACTCTTACACTGAAAAAGTATTTCCTTACATCCTGCGAAGAAGTTTTCTTACCAAGCTTCAAACTATGACCTCTAGTTCTAGAGCCAGCCATATCAAAATATCGATCCCTATCCACTCTGGCATAACCATGAAGGAATTTAAAGACTGTCACCATATCCCCCCTCACTCTTCTAGCTTCGAGTGATGGTAAGTCTAATTCCCTCAGCCTCTCATCATAACTGAGATTGCGTATTTCTGGCACCAGTTTCGTGGCATGTCTTTGAACTTTTTCAAGCTTACCTATGTGCTTTTTCAAGTGCGGATTCCAAAAGGGGGCTGCATATTCCAGTTTTGGCCTCACATAGGTTACATAAATATTGCTGAACATTTCCTTGTCCATGTGCCTGAAGGCTACCCTTACATTTGATAAGAATGCATATGCTGCCCTTACTATGCCATTTATATGTATTTCTGGAGACAAATCTGCCAGTATGTTTACTCCTAGATCTCTCTCATTTTCTGTCTCTTGAAGTTGTACTCCAGCCACCGAGTAGTCAAGCTTGGGCCTTCTTGCACTTGTACCCATTCTCATTACCTTACATTTTGAAGTATTGAATTTCATTAGCCACTTTTCTGACCACTCATGCAGATTTTTTAGTTCCTCCTGAAGTTCTCTACCATTGTTCTCGTTTTTTACTTTCTTCACAATCTTTGCATCATCTGCAAACATATTCATGAATGAATTTACAGACTCTGGTAGGTCATTTACATATACAAGGAACAAAAGTGGCCCTAAAACTGAACCCTGTGGAATTCCACTACTAACTCTTCTCCATTCAGACACTGAGTGTCTTACTCTAACCCTCTGTTCCTTTCCTTCTAAGTAAGTTTTTATCCATTCCAAAACATTTCCACCTATTCTAACCATTGCTTGCAGCTTCTTAATAAGTCTCCCATGTGGGACAGTGTCAAATGCTTTCTGGAAGTCTAGGAATATGCAATCTGCCCAGCCCTCTCTTTCCTGTAAGATTTGGCTTACCTCATCATAAAATTCTAATAAGTTTGTTACTGTTGATCTACCTTCTCTGAAGCCATGTTGCCTCACTGACAAAAAGTTGAAGGATTCCAAGTGAAGAGAGATATGTTTCCTTAGTAGTTTCTCCATAACTTTGCAAACTATGCTGGTCAAGGAAACTGGTCTATAGTTCAGAGCCGTATCCCTCCTTCCCTTTTTGAAGATAGGTATCACATTTGCTTGTTTCCAGCATCTTGGAATCTCCCCCGACTCCAGTGACTCCTTAAATATGATACTTAGTGCCACTGATATTGTGTTTGCGCATTTTTTAAGCACATGAGGGGATATGTCATCGGGACCTGTAGCTTTATGAACATCTAAATCCATCAGTGCTTTGCATACCTCTGTGGCTGTAAGGTTGATGTTCTCTAATACCGGCCCTTGAGCTTCTATCACTGCAATCTGAGGGGGTGGGGTATTTTCTACTGTAAATACTGTTTGTGTATATATATATATATATATATATATATATATATATATATATATATATATATATATATATATATATATATATATATATATATATATATATATGAATCTTTTTTTTTTACCCCAACCGGGACTCGAACCTAGGACTTATGATTACTAAGTCAAGGCGCTACCAGTTAGTAATCATAAGTCCTAGGTTCGAGTCCCGGTCGGGGTAAAAAAAATTATTCATGTTTTCACATATGTAATGTGCTTGCTTAGTTATATATATATGTGTGTGTGTGTGTGTGTGTGTGTGTGTGTGTGTGTGTGTGTGTGTGTGTGTGTGTGATTACCTAATTGTGATTACCTAATTGTGTTTACGGGAAAGAGCCCAAAGCTCGTATCTTCCCGTCTCCTGATCGGTTCCATTTATATAGAATAGTGTTTAGAACCAAGGAATATTAATAATACTATAATCTTGAAAATTAGATAAACCCCAAAAAAAGTGAGAGAGAGAGAGAGAGAGAGAGAGAGAGAGAGAGAGAGTATAATCTTGAAAATTAGATAAACCCCAAAAAAAGTGAGAGAGAGAGAGAGAGAGAGAGAGAGAGAGAGAGAGAGAGAGAGAGAGAGAGAGAGAGAGGAGAGAGAGAGAGAGAGAGAGAGAGGGAGAGAGAGAGAGAGAGAGAGAGAGAGAGAGAGAGAGAGAGAGAGAGAGAGAGAGAGAGAGAGAGAGAGAGAGAGAGAGAGAGAGAGAGAGAGAGAGAGAGAGAGATCTAACAATAAACTTCCCTCCATTTTAAATTCACTCTCTGTCTTCATTTGCTGATGAAACTTTAAAAGGATGCATCTCTCTCTCTCTCTCTCTCTCCAACATTCTATTCTACCCAACCCCCCAAGCTCCCATTGTCCCAGCCAACTAGGGAGGGGCACTGTACACAGTTATTAAAGTAAACCAGCGGACGTACAAACAATGACGAGCCCTTAATAACAATAATAATAATAATAATAATAATAATGATATCTATAATAACAATAATAATAATAATAATAATAATAATCTCCACAATCATCAAAGGAAATTATTGTCGCCAATAATAATAATAATAATAATAATAATAATAATAATAATAATAATAATAATAATAATAATAATAATAATAATAATAATAATAATAATAATAATATCCAAGGAGAATTTTTGGAATAGACATCAAGAAAGTAATGCAGAGGTATATTAAAACCCAGCAGAGAATTGGATATTCATTCATCTTTTATAATCCCTTAACGTCTGACAGGTCATTACACTCTCCATCTTTGTTTCTCTTTACAGCCTGATAAAGGCTGTTTTATTTTATCATTTTTTGGAATGTCTTGGTGTCACCATCATCTAAAAAAAAAAAAAAATCCATGATGCACTGCATTTGCGATAGGTGAACCTCTATAGCAAGGGATATATATATATATATATATATATATATATAATATATATATATATATATATATATATATATATATATATATATATAGTTTATGAGTGTGACATCAGGATAGGCAAGAAAACTGTCCTCACCAATAAAGACCCGGGCACAAGAGAACACCAAGACGAAGGAAAAGAAAAAGGTCAAGGACAAGGCAGAGATGAGGTAATGTTACACAAAGGAAAATGACTGACAGAAAAAATAGTCAAAGTACAGAGGACCTAGAGATATGGAGGATTAGGCCCTGAGATGACGATAGATCTGCTTTTTGAGAGAAGATAGGTCATAAGAATTAGGAAAGACAGAAATAAATAATAATAAACTTTATTTCCATTTCATTACAATGGGTATTCGTCAGCCAGGGCAAGCCCCAACCCCCCACTGTGATGTCCAACCACAGCAGTTCCTGCCAGTAAACAGCTTAAACTCTCGGTCTTGGACGGGGACCGATCTTTCGACCTCATGAATGCGAAGCCAGCGCGTTACCACTGTACTAGCCAGCAGGCTAGGAAGAGAGTGAGGTAGATGGGAAGATCCAGTCGATGCACTGACCAATCCGCGAGCTACAAATCTCCACACAGTACCTGTGAGATGAGCCCGTTTGGCGAGTGTTACGCAGTCTCGGCAGTGGGGAAGGATGTAACTCGCCAACTCATCAGAGCAGCGATGGAAGTAGTAGTGATAGAAAAGAAAGGAATGATACGGCAAAGAGAAAAAGAATCCAGATTAGAAGAAAGAGAAGGGTCCAAGTCTGACTGCCTTGGATTCAACCCTATCAAGAAGTATAAGACGAAGCACCCCAAATATGCGAGCAGTGTTCTAAGTAGAGACGGAAAAGACCTTTATAGACTTTAAGTAAATTTAAAAAGTTAAAGCATTGACAAAAACAAAACAGAACCCTCAAATTTTTGGATGCAGATTTAGAAACTTGGATTATGTGATTCCTCCAAGACAAGTTAGAGGCTATCTGGATTCCTAATTTGTTAATAGTTTTAAGGGGTAAATTTCGTTAGTTTCGAAGACAATAGGGTTATCGGGAGAAGATGATAAAGAGATAGCCAGAAACTGCATCTTGGAATTAAATTTAACTAAAATTTGGGTTCCCCACTTAGATACCCTCAGCAAATCGGAGTTGAGAGTAGAAGAAAGAGTGATATGAGACTGATTATGAGTAACAGATGAAGGTTTAGAAGAAAAGGCAATGGAACAATGAAGAGCAGAATTGTCGGCAAAGGCGTGAGGAAGAGGGGAAGATGGGGACTGAAGAAGATTGTTGATGAAGGGAAAGGAAAGAGTAGGCGAAAGAACAGAGCCCTGTGGAACAGCACTTGTAACAGGGAACGGGCTAGATGTTCCGCTGTCAACAACCACAGATAAAACGGTCAGAAGGAAAATTGGATATAAGAGAACAGAGAGAAAGGGTAAAGCCATAGGCAGGGAGTTTGGCCAACAAAGCCTTGTGCCACATTCTGTCAAAAGCCTTAGAGATATCAAGGGCAACGACAAAGGATTCCCCATAGGTCCTCAGAGATGATGACCATACATGAGTAAGATAGGACATGAGGTCACCACTGGATCTTGCCTTGCGGAAGCCTTACTGGTGATCGGAGATAAATGAGTTAGATTCAAGTGTTTCAAGACGTGAGAATTGAGTAAAGTTTCAAGAACTTTAAGGATAGAAGAAGTTAGGGCAATAGGTCAGCAGTTTGAGGGAATAGAGCGATCAACCTTCTTAGGGACAGGTTACACTGGAGCATGCTTCCAAGATGAAGGATAGATACTGGTTGAGATAATGAGACGAAAAAGATGGCAAAGCATGGGAGCCAGTTCATCTGCAAACTCCTTAAGTAACCTAGCAGGGATACCATCAGGACCAGATGCCTTGTTCATCTTTAGTGAGCGAAGAACCTTATGAACTTTGCATGAAGAAAGGATAGGGGAAGGCATAGGTTTAGAGATAGGTAAAGATTGAGGGACAGGTGCACTGGAATCGATTACGGAAGAGTTGGTAGAAAAATAAGAGCCAAGGAGAGCTAGTTAGAACCATCAGAACGAATGAGAGGGGGAAAGCTTGAGCTACCAAAGATTTTGGCTAAGAACCAGAAACTTTTATCAGTGGGAGAGGAGTTATGGTCATCAACTTTCCTTCTAATAAGGGAAGCTTTAGACCTTCAAATCTGAGCAGTACAGCAATTTCTAGCTACCATGAAAGAAGAGCTAGTTATATCAGGAGAGGCTTGGTACGACCAGTGTGCCTGATCCATGGCCTGAGTAGCCAGGGAGCAGGCATGGTCAAACCAAGGATTAGAGGGAGAAAAAGTTTTCACAGAGGTCATGATCTCAGCAACTTCTAGGGCTACCTGATAATAGTTGAGGGACCGAAAGCAGTAGTTATCCCATGGAAATTCAAAAAGGAAGTTATGCAAAACTTCACGTTGGGTAAGCTCCAAGTTCCAAAGGCGGCGCTGGGTCAGAGGAATTGATGTAGGGTGAGCGCAGCGGACAAATACACAGTTAGCAGCACAGCTGTATTTGTATTTATCAGGTTAATGGCTTTATTCATTTACATGTTGATGTATTCCGTTATATTGAAAAAAAATACAAAACACATAGACGGAAATACAATTTTTTGGGAAACAGTTTGGTGAGCGTCTTGTAAAACTACGGCACCACAGGGCATTAAAAGAGGAAGAAGAACCACCTTTCAGTTTATTTTCACCAGACATATTGTGACTCGTGTTCATCTTCTCTCTCGTTTGTTTCGCTCGTTACTGACATTATTATGTCTCCCAAGCGTAGTGGTGATATTTCTGACGGCAATGCTACGAAGAAAATAAAAGCCATCACCATGGACATCAAAATTGAAAAAGCATATCGTGCTGAAAAGGGAGAAAGTACTACAAGCACTGGCCGCAGTCTCGGATTAGCCCATACGACTGCGGGCACGTTTGTCAAAGACAAGGATCGCATCCGTGACCACATGAAAGGTTCAACTCCTATGAAGAATTTGTGGCCAGTACGGATTAGTTTAATAGTTTTAAGGCTTGTGCTAATTTGCAAAACATAAGAGTGCAAGGTGAAGCTGCAGAGGTGATGAGGAAGCAGCAAGAGGGTTTCTTAGTGATTTAGCCGAGATAATAAGGGAGGGGTTACCGTGCCGAACAGGAATTTAACGTGAATGAGTCTGGCTTATTCTGCAAGCATATACCTAGCTGTACATACTTCGCCAAGGATGAGAAGACAGCACTAGGCCATAAAGTCAGCAAGGAGAGACTGATTTTGCTTTTGGGCTTTAATGCTGCTGGATGCTGTAAGTTGAAGCCCTTGCTGGTTTATATGACAGAAAACCCAAGGGCACTCAAGGGCGATTGGAAGGGTCAACTGCCAGTCATCTGGAAGTCGAACATGATGGCTTGGATAACCCTTCATATATTTGAGGACTGGTTCAGCAACCATTCTGTGCCTGAAGTGGAGAGGTACTGTGCCTCCAAGGGTCTGCCCTTTTAGGTGCTGCTAATCTTGGACAATGCCCCTGGTCACCCACCCCATTTGGATGATTTTCATCCTAATATAAAGGTGGATTTCCTTCCACCTAATACCCCTGCATGATACAGCCAATGGATCAGAGGGTCATTGCCTCTTTCAAGGCCTACTACCTCCGAAGGATAATCGCTATGTCTCTCAGGGCAAACGTAAAGGACAAAAACTTCTCTCTCAAGGACTTTCAGAAGTCGTACAATATTTTTCAGGCTGTGAAGAATGCTGTTGATGCTTGGGAGGAAGTGAAGCTAATGAACTTGAATGGGGTATGGAAGAAAGCATGCTCCTATTTTGTGATTGACTTCCGAGACTTTCAGGAGACAGTTGAGGCTGTAACCAATAACATAGTTGCCCTGAGTAAGGCACTCAAGTTGGAGGCGGAGGATGATGATGTAAAAGAGCTTCTGGAATCTCAAGGCGAGGCATTATCTGCCAAGGACCTCATTCAGCTGGAGAAGCAGATTCACAACCAAGGAATTGGAAGAAACAATTGCCCTGGTAGAGGCAGTGTTGGCAAAGCTCGAGGCTCAGGAGCCAGGTACACTAAGGTCGAGAGAGGGATCAATGATGCCCTGCGATGTTACAAGGAAATATATGAGGAGAAGAAGAGGGTATCCTTGCAGACTCGCCTCGACCAATTCTTCATGAAGGTAGAGCCCCCACCAACAGATCCTGTATCATCAACCTCAGGTGCCTCTACCTTTATAGACTCACCAGTCCCAATACCCCATTATCTGCTGAATGTTCTTTTGCCTCTCCAGACTCACCTGCCCCAGTCTCCTCCTCACCTTCTTCTCCAGCTTCTACCTCCCAATAAACCTGTCTCTCCCTCCCTTGCAACGCCCCTTCCAGTGTGTAAGCAAACCAAACGAGTAAAGGTAAGCAATATTGTACTGTATGCTGTACTGTACTGCATGGTAGTGAAATTTTACTATTTTTATGTTTTAAATTACGCAAGCAATGGTAAGCACTACAGTTAAGCTTAGTTTTATTATTTTTATGTCTTAGTTTAAGAACTTAGATTATTCTTCTATGTTTATGAGTATTTATTTTTAACAATGGTTGGGGGACCTAGGTTCAAATTTAGGTCTTTTCTGACTTACGTTGAAATCCAACTTAAGTCAGCTGTCAGGAACAGAACCCTGACATTAAACAGGGACTCCCTGTAATAAATTAGACAGATTACCATATTTGTAAAGAAAATAATTTTGACTTAAATCATGACTTTTTAGCTTTGATTTAAATTGATTTATATCAGGTAAATAAAATTATCTGATTTATATCATAACAACTCGGGTCAAAAATCTTAAAGATATCAAGGACGACAAAAAATTCTCCATAATCCTTCAGAGATTACCATACATGGATGATATAGGACAGGAGGTCACAACTGGATCTTGTCATGCAGAAGCCGTACTGGTGATCTGATGTAAGCAAATTAGATTAAGATATTTGAAAAGGCGAGGATTGAATGAAGTTTCAAATAATTTAGCAATAGCAGAGGCTAGGACAACTGGTCAGTAGTTGGTAAAATGCATTTGTCACCTTCTTAGGAAGTGGTTGAACTAGAGCAAGCTTCCAAGAAGAGGGGTTGATACTGGTTGAAAATGCCGCAAAAATTACTGCAAAGCACGATAGACAGTTCATCTGTAAACTCCTTATGCAACCTTGAGAGATACCTTAAGAGACTGAATACCTTGTTCAACTTTAGAGAGCAAAGAACCCTACAAACTTTGCATGTAAAAAGAATATGGGTGGGCATAGGGTTAGAGAAGAGTAATGGTACATAAGATTTTTTTATTTTTATTTCAAAGGTTTAATCATTTCATTTCACTCAGAAATTATCTGTCCCCCCTAAAACCCCCTGTATCCCCATGCTCTCCACGATTACTCATGGTAGAGCAAAGTGAACATATCACAAAAACAACTAAATTTCCAAGGAAATGAAAATTAAAACAGTTGAAAAAGCATCAAAAACCATATTTTCAATAAACGATACACTGAAGGTATGCATACAAACATTTGCCTATAAAAATTGGAAAACTATCTAGGGTAAAGGTCCAGTATAACTCTGGCGTCTTTGATTCTACCCTCCTCAATAATGTAAAATTACTTTGCACTGGTATATTTGTATAGAGTATCGGTGGATTGGACTTTTCCCCCAGCTAGGAGGTTAGGTTTAGGTTACGTTATATTTAGGTTAGATTAGGTAAAGCACAGGCTTAGGGGATCAGTATAGATTTCGTTAAATGCCTTAATTCTGGGTCATGAAGGCCATGTAAAGCACGGTCTTAGGGGGTCAGTATAGATTTCGCTAAATGCCTTACAGTGTTAAATGAGTTAGGGATTTTTCCAGGGTTGGCTGGGGATTATTTTCCGACATGCCGTGCATTACACAGCCTTCATGACCCAGAATTAAGGCATTTAACGAAATCTATGCTGATCCCCTAAGCCCGTGCTTTACGTGACCTAACCTAAACCTAACCTCCTAGCTAGAGGAAAAGTCCAACCCCCAATACTCTGTTTAAATATGCCAATGCGAAGTAACTTTATCTAATTGAGGAGGGTAGAATTAAGGCGCCGGAGTTATACTGGACCTTTACCCTATCTAAAACTAAGGAAAAAAAAATAATAAATTTAATTTATGCACCCCTCCGTAACCCATATTCACCTCTGCAATATGTCATTGGTATGTATGTCTAAAACTCACGTCACCTAGTCCTGCATAATTGTTACTCTGTAAAAATTACGCAAATAAATTTTAAGTTAAGTATAAAATAGAAGCAAAAGTAGAGAAGGGCTGTTGTATACCCAAGGGAAGAGACCCAACACCGCCAATTCTGAAGTGAGCAACGCCGATATAAAAATACCAAAAATTACCCTACTAAAGTACGTTACTCACTAACCTACCTAACCTAACCTTGAGTAGACTAGGTTAGTTATTAATAAGGTAAACTTATAGGAGTTATTTTTTCACCATAAAAGTTTTCCAGGAGCGGGTGACGTTAGTTTTAGACATGTGTCAAAGAATTTTTTATGAAATGGGGGATAGGTAAGACTTACTGCGGGGTGCATAAAACGAACCTTATCCGAAAATACTTTTACATATTATACATACAATAAAAATATTTTACCATATTTCGACAAGAACACGGCTTAATAATTGCTAAACACCCTCATTCCAACCAGCTGCTTCGATCCCTACATGTGCAGACGGAACGTCTCCAACTCATATTTTCGGTATTCTTGTTTTTCTCATATTTGTATGTAGATCTCATTAAGCTGATACTGCTGAATAACTTACCCTTTTCACAGCTAGAAATTCCATGAGAGGAAACACCAAATGACGATCCAAAAATGGACCAAGCTTCGATGTCAGGTCGTACTCGGCCATGTTTGCGGTAACAGAGGTAAACATTCACGATGACACCCATGAAAAGGAGGTAAAATTCTATCTGATTACTGGTAATGCCTCTTACAAAATCTACGAAATAGGGGAATTATTTTGATAAGAAGCCTTTATAAATTGGAAATTATAATGGATTATATGTCTTTCAACTGCCTCTAAAATATGTCAGTAGTAGGTATACAATGTAGATAATTTTGGCATATTTAGGAGTAATATACAATCGGGTATAAGGTCATGAGAAAAAAGTTTATCCTTTATGAACGTTTTACATCGGAATAAGAAATTATTCACCGCCTCTAAATTTTTCTTTAATAATCATTAAAAATGTGGATGAGAAGAACTACGGAATAAAAGGGACGCAATTAATATGGAGATCAATTTGCATATTGAGCACTGACAGAGCAAGTACTATCATTCATGCTACCATACACTCTACTTTGGATGGGTAGTATTATTAATCGCACTCCACAGATGAGGGCGATCATTTTTACGTCACTGACTCCCTTTTTATGTTAAGGGTTTGGACGGTGGCTCTTTGCGGAGAACTTTGGTTTTGGCAGATACGACCAATACCCTGAATGAATGCCATTTTCTATCCTCAGACCGTGGTGGACCTCGACCCTACGACCTGACGAATCAGAGTCGCAAGTGTTACCACTCGACTACGGCAGCCACAATCGCGCTGTACAGACGTGATTAGCTAATATCTCGCAAAGCACGAATTATCAACCTTTTTTTGAAGCAGGCTTTAAGAGAGTTCATCTCCATAATCACTTATAATTGGTTTCAGCTACATGATTACCAGGAACATACCTTGGGAAACCTCTTTTTTTATATAAAGACGTGAGTAATTACCAATTTTGCTTACAGATAAGAGCCCCGAGCTAGTAATTCCCGTCTCCAGGTTGGTTCTATTTTTTTATACTTAGTGATACTTATCATACGTGTCCTAAAAACTATGGAATGAGTTACCATTAACTACCTCCTCGTTTAGTGAATTCCAATTATCAACTACTCTTACACTAATAAAGTACTTCCTCACATCCTGCAAAAGAGTTTTCTTACGAAGCTTCAAACTATGACCTCTAGTTCTAGTGCCGGCCATATCAAAATATCGATCCCTATCCACTCTGTCATAAACATTAAGGAATTTAAAGACTGTCACCATATCCCCTCCCTCAGTCTTCTAGCTTCGAGTGATGGTAAGTCTAATTCCCTCAGCCTCTCATCATCACTGATATTTCGTATTTCTGGCACCAGTTTCGTGGCATTTCTTTGGACTTTTTCCAGCTTAACTATGTGTTTTTCATGTGCGAATTCGAGAAGGGAGCTGCATGTTCAAGTTTTGGCCTCACATAGGGTACATATATATTTCTGAACATTTCCTTGTCCATGTGCCTGAAGGCTACCCTTAAATGCGATAAGAAAGCATCTGCTGTCCTTACTATACCATTTATATGCATTTCTGGAGACAAATCGGCCAGTATGTTTACTCCTAGCTCTCTCTCATTTTCTGTCTCTTGAAGTTGTACTCCTGCCACAGAGTAGTCAAGCTTGGGCCTTCTTGCACTTGTACCCATTCTCATTACCTTACATTTCGAAGAATTTAATTTTATTAGCCACCTTTCTGACTATTCTATGCTCGTAACTCCCAGTCTCCTGGTCGGTTCCATTTTTGTACTCAGTGATAATTATCAATGTCCTTAGAACTATGAATTGATCTAGCTTCAACTACCTCCTCGTTATGCAAATTCCAATCATCAAGTTCTCTTACACTAAAAGATTACTTCTTTACATCCTGCAAAGAAGTTTTCTTTATGGAGCTTCAAATTACGACCTCCAGTTCTAAAGTCAGCCATATCAAAATATCGATCCCTATCTGCTCTGTCAAAACCATGAAGAAATTTAAAGACCGTCACCCAATTCCCCTTCATTCTTCTAGCTTCAAGTGATGGTAAGTTAAAGTCCCTCTGCCTTTCCTCATAATTGAGATTGCATGTGTCTGGCACCAGTTTTGTGGCATGACACTGAATTTTTTCCAGCTTATTTATGTCTCTTTCATGAGTGGATTCCAAAAGGGGGCTGCATATTCAAGCTTTGACCTCACATGAGTTACATAGATATTTCTGAACATATCCTTGTACATGTGTCTGAAGGCCACCCTTACATTTCCTAAAAAAAGTATATGCTGCCCTTACTATGCCATTTATATGCATTTCCAAAGACATATTTGCCAGTATGTTTTCTCTTAGATCTCTCTCATTCTCTGTCTCTTGAAGTTATGAATCTGCTATTGAGTATCCATGCTTGGGCCTTCTTGCATTTGTACCCATGCTCATTACCTTGTAGATAATATTCATATATTTTTCATTTAAATTCCCATGTACGATATACGTTTTCTTTGTAACGAAATGTATAGTTTTCTTTTGCCTCAGCTGTTTTATTGATTATGTTATGATGAGTAAGCCCGCCATTTTATTCTTCAATTGAGTTCGTGCAGCATGGTCAATATATAAAGAAGATAGAATAATGTTTAGAACCAAGAAATATTAATAATACTGCACTATTATCTTGAAACTTAGATTAACCCCAATTGGGGTTTTTGAGTTATGTTCTGGTTTATATTAATAAATTTGTAAAATGTCCAAAGCTGTCTCTAAATATCCCCTCTACAAAAAGTAGTTACCCCCAGTGTGACCCGCCAAGAAAACCAGAGCCAACTTCTCAAGAATTTTTGGTAAAAAGGAGACTTACAGCCATGCCGGATTCTGGAGATGAAAATTCAGGAATGGCCCACTCCATAGCAATAAAGCCTCCTGCCCTCATGGAGACTTCAGTTTCTGGATGGTTCCCATCATTGAAGCACAATTTCACTTTTAAAAAAATCACCGTGGATGTTATCAAATTCTACAGCGTCATTACAGCATTGCCAGCCGAGGTGGTCTTAAGATTACCCAACATTGTGATTGACCCAGTCCAGACCGACTACAAGACCCTTAAGGAAGCGGTTATCAATATGTTTGAGAAAACAAAACCAGCATTATTAGATAGGTTAATGAAGACAACTAATATATCAGGTAGGTCCTCTGTTTATTTGCAAGAGATGATTACCACAGCATTTAGAATAAGGGTTACTGATGATATGATACATCATAAATTCCTGCAAGCTTTGCCCCCAACTATTTCACCTATGATAGCCTCTCAAAAAGAATTAAATTTGTTACAGTTAGGCAAATTGGCTGATGAACTGTTGCTATATTTTAGTAAATCTTCTGTAATGGCTGTTCAGCAACCAAATCCTGTACAACAAAGTATGCCAAATAAGGGTAAAACAGATTACAATTCCATTCTTATTGGTGTACGCCCATTTAGTAAGGACCAGCGCCCAAAAGTGTGTAAGGCACATATTTATTTTGCAGATCGTGCTAAAACTTGTAAACCATGGTGAAAATGGTAGGAAAAAGCAAATTGTGAAATGCTACTTACTTCCAGATCGCCAACCCCTTCTGCGGAAAACTAGAGGGGCAGGTTGCCAATTTTGCTCCAGCAGACTAGTCACTTTTAGAAGTTGCTGCTCAACTTGGAGCTACAAAGTTTAACTTTATAATTGATATTGGTGCTAGCGTGTCAATAATTCCCTTTGAATATGTAAATGGCATTGTAATATCTTTTTCCAATATCTTCTTGCACAGGGGAAGGTGTATATGCATTTAGTCATGGTCAAGCAAGACTAGAAATTCAAATTCCTAGCTTAAGGCGTTCATTTATGTGGACTTTTATTATTGCTGATACAGTACATCCTTTGCTTGGTTTTGATATTCTTAACAATTTTGGTCTTCCCATCGATTGTAAAATGAGAATAATTATTGACAGTACTACAGAAAGAAATGTAATTTTCCCTTTGTCTCGATCATCTGTTAAAGTAGTTATTAATGAAGTCCAGATTCCTCCAATTATTGAAATATTGCTGGATAAGTATCCATATATTACCTCTCCTTATGATAATAAAGATGCAGTCTATTGTGGAGTGTATCATAGAATAGAAATAGGTAGTAACTCTCCTCTATTTGCAAAGACACGTCAGCTAAGTGAAGAAAGATTTAAGACTGCTCAAGAAGGATTCCGTGCACTCCAAAGCTCGGGCATCGTTGTCCCATCTGAAAGTGAGTGAAATACTCCTTTACTCCTAGTCCCTAAGAGTGATGGTGAATACCGTCCTTGTGGTAATTATAGAGCACTAATCTCCATTACGAAAATAGACCGATACCCTATTCCCAATATTATTTTTTTTTTCATCTAAACTTGCAAATAAAATTTGTTTCTCAAAGATTGACTTAACTTCGGCCTATCATCAGATTAGGTTACACCCGGATGATGTCCCGAAAACAGCTATAACTACCCCTTTTGGGTTATTTGAGTTTCATTATATGCCCTTTGGCCTACGTAACACAGCAGCAACTTTTCAAAGAGTAATGGAGAAGATATTCTCGAATGTAACGTGTGTATTTATATACTTGGATGATATATTGGTATTTTCAGATAATGAAAAAGCTCATTTAAAGGATCTTGAAATAGTATTTGATATCCTTAATAAATACAATCTTAAAGTTTCTTTGAATAAATGCATATTTTGTGCTAAAGAACTTGCCATTTTAGGATTCAGTGTCAGTGCTGATGGTCTTTGCCCAGCATCAGATAAGATTCATGAATTGTCAGAATTTCCTTATCCAACTGATTCAAAGAGTTTGCATCAATTTTTGGGCATGATAGGTTTTATAGAAAAATAGTTCCTAAATTGGCCTCAATTGTCTTACCTTTAACAGAATGTATGGGATTGAAGGCAAATCACAAATCATTATAATTAACTGAAACGGGAAAGCAAACTTTTGATGAAATTAAGGAAGTTCTGTCTAACCTCAAAGCTCTCGCACACATACAAACAGGCTATGCCCATTTTCAGTTAGTAACTGACAGTAGTCAATATGCTGTAGGAGCTGCACTCAATCAAATGGTTAATGAGCAACCTATACCTGTGGGATTTTTCTCAGAGAAACTTTCACAATCACAAAGAAAATATTCTATATTTGATAGGGAACTTCTCGCCGCTTAGTTAGCGGTATTACATTTCCGTCCTCAAATTGAAGGCCATTATGTATTATTGTTAACAGACCATAAGCCACTTTGCAGTGCTTTCAAAAGTATCAATCCAGCTAAGTCTGATAGACAACAAAGGCATTTATCTATCTTAACAGAATATCTCGCAGATGTTAGTTATATAAGAGGTTCACATAACATTGTGGCTGACTGCCTTTCGTGACCTGCAAACGCAGTTATATTAGATGCTTGTAATTTACCTGAAATTGCAGAAGTTCAGTTTTTAGATGAAGAGACTCAGGCATACTCTGATAGGCTAAGACCGTTCCAATTACTAAATGAAGAAAAGAAAGTAATGTGTGACACATCTACACCATTCCCTACACCTTTCATACCAGACTCCCTATGTATGACAATTTTTAACAGCCTACTTAGCTTATCTCACCCTGGTATAAAGTCGACCCTGAACTTGATAAAATTTAGGTATCATTGGCCTGACACGGACCGATCCATCAGAAAATGGTGTAGAGAGTGCTTGTCTTATCAACAGTTCAAGATTCACCGTCATACTAAGAGTGCAATAAGTAACTCTGACTTGCCCTCATCACGTTTACAAACAGTACATCTAAGTATCGTAGGTCCCCGTCCTACAGATCAGAATCTTTCAGACCCATATATTAGAACATATATATAATTATTGACGTGCACTGATCGAGCCACTTGTTGGATAGAAGTACAACCATTAGCCGATATCACTGCACAGACTGTAGTGCAAGCTTTCATACATGCATGGATGTCATTATTTGGAGTTCCTCTCCATGTTATTACTGATTGCAGTTCTCAGCTAGAGAGTGAAATGTTTCAAGAACTCTCATCAATTGTAGGATTTCATAGGTTAAGAACAACCGCTTATCATCCCCAATCTAATGGAATGATAGAGCGTACTCACAGAATTATCAAATTTGCTCTTATGGCTAGAAAATAAAATTGGTTACAATCCCTACCTATTATACTTCTTGGTATTCGTAATACTCCTAATGAAAATGGATTTTCCCCATTCAGTGCTGCTACTGGTACCTCACTTTTATTAGCAAAACTTATGGTAGACACAAGCAATACTACTACTAGTGATTTGACAAACTCATCTGTTAAGTATTTAGCCAAAGAATTGTCCAAATTAGATGTAAGTGACCTAGCTAGTGGTAAGTGCCATAGTTTTCCAAAGACATTTATTCCTAAAGATTTAAACACCTGTGATAAAGTTTGGCTACGAGTCGATAGAGTCAGGAATTCTTTGGAAGCCCCATACTCAGGACCATATAAGGTTATCAAGTGTATGCCTAAACATTTTCTTATACAATTGTCTAATGATGTACATAATTTTGTTTCTATTGATCGCTTGAAACCAGTAATCGAACCTAATGCAAAGTCTGAATCAAGCACTATTGAACCACTAGAACATAGTCAAACACAGAGTGATTTTGATGATATTAACGATAATAGTGATAACCTAGGCTATGTCAATCCTGATTCTCAAAACATAGTTCCTCCTAAAGTTGCAATATCATCCTCAAGTAGAAAAATAAGATTTAAGAATGGTAATGATTATTTCTATTATTAGATCAGCTTTTTGGGAGGGAACTATTGTAGTGAATATAGATATTTCATTTAAATTTCCCATGTATAATATACGTTTTCTTTTGTCTCAGCTGTTTTATTGTTTATGTTATGATGAGTAAGCCTGCCATTTTATTCTTCAATAAGATTTCGTGCAGCATGGTCAATATATAAAGAAGATTGAATAATGTTTAGAACCAAGGAATATTAATAATACTGTACTATTATCTTGAAAATTAGATAAACCCCAAATATGTTTTTTTTTTAATTATGTTCTGGTTTATATTAATAAATTTGTAAAGGGTCCAAAGCTCTCTCTAAATATCCCCTCTACAACCTTACATTTTGAAATATTGAATTTCATTTGCCACTTTTCTGACCACTTATGCAGAACATTTAGGTCTTCATGAAGTTTTTTACCATTGTTTTAGTCTTTTACTTTCCTCACAATCTTTGCAACATCCTTAAGATTGAATTTACAAACTACGGAAGGTTATTTATGTATACAGGGAACAAAAGTGGCGATAAAACTGAACCATGTGGAATCCTACTACTAACCCTTCTCCATTCAGACGTTGAGCGTCTTACTCAAACAGTCTTTTCCCTTCTTTCTAAAAAAATTTTAATCTCTTCCAATACATTCCCGCCCATTCTCACCAGTGCTTGCAGCTTTTTAATAACTCTCCCATGTGGGGCCATATCAAGCACCTTCTGAAAATCTAGGAATATCGAATCTGCCCAGCCCTCTCTTTCCTGTAAGATCTGGCTTACATCATCATAAAATTTTTAGAATTTTGTTACTGTTGATTTGTATTCTCTTAAGCCATGTATCTGATAAAAAGTTGAAGGACTTCAAGTGATGAGAGATCCATTTTCTTGGTAGTTTCTCCATCAATTTGCAAACTATGCTGGTCAAGGAAGCAGGCCTATTGCCTTGAACTTTGTCTCGCCTTTCTTTTTTTGAAAATAGGTACCACGTTTGCTTGTTTCAAGCATCTTGGAATCTCCCCTGATTCTAGAGACTGCTCAAATATGATGCATAGTTCCACCGATGCATTCTTAGAGGAAATGGATATGTTATTAGGATCCATAGCTTTATAGACATTTAAATCCATCGCTTTACATATCTCTGTAGCAAATAAGACGATATTTTTAATGCCAACCCATGATCTCTTATCTCTGCAATCTGAGGGGGTAGAGTATTTTGTACTGTAAATAATGACTGAAACTTCTTGCTTAGTTCTTTGCAAATCTCTTCTTCTCTCTTAGATTTGATTCTATATATCCTCTTTAACTTTAAAATTTGTTCTTTGACCTTCTGCCTCTTTTACATTAGGAAATAATTTCTTGCTTGTCTGCAAGTCTGCCAGGCATTTGCATTTTTTTCTCCTCTAAATTCCAGCATTTGTCTCTCCATTCCTTAGCTCTCTTACAGTCATTTAACAACTCAGTTTATAACTTCAATAGTATCTATATGACTTTCCTCATAAATCTCAAGCCTTCGTTGATTCCTTGCTGGGTCATATATAAAGATTAAAATGGTTTCTAAACCAGTATCTATGTGAGCAACAAGAAATTCCCTGAACTCATTTTTTTTAGTAACGTGTACTTCTTCAACTTGAAACATTTCACTTATAAGCGATGCTATCCCTCCACCAGACCTCTTAGATCTTTCAACCCTCATTATTTTGAATCCCTTAAGGAAAAAAGTGACACTATGTCTTCACTTAATCTCTGTAACTGCTACTATATCTGCCATAGTGTTGTGAATCCCATCCATTAATTCTACTTCCTTTCCAGCTACCCCAATCAGCATTTGTGTACAACAATATTAATGAGGCGCCATCCCCTGATCTCCTAGCATTATCTTCTTTATCATCCCTTTGGCTGGATTGACACTGAAAAAAAAATTTCTTCTCTTCAAGTCTCATTTAAACTCTCAGCATCTTTCAGGAAGATTTTGAACATTTCTATCTCTTCTTGTGTTCTGTATGCTCTATGGAATATCATTCTGAATTCTTATAGGTATTTTAGGTTTGTTGCCCATATAGGAAATTCTTTATATATGTTTCCACTCTCAAAGGTTTCTTTCATAAATCTTGTCTTTCTCTCCCTAGCGTATTTACGAATTTGGTGAATATTTACAATATTCTCTCGACAACATGCTACTCCAAGATTCCTTATCAGGCCTAATACCCTAGCCTTATTATGTTCATGCCTCCCTGGCATTATTGACTCCTGGGATTCACTTATGCCTGAGATTAGCACTGACTTCTCATTATCAAGTGCCTATTTGATTAGTGGATTCGCCCTTTCAACCACTGTATCTTTAATTGTTTCTACCACTGTTTCTTTATAGTAGTGTATTTACATTTTTCAGTACCACCTCCCTCATTGTCTCTTTTATTGCCATATTTTATTTTCTGCATTTGTAAAAGATCTTGTAGTACTCTCATGTTCCGTATGCAGCCCAAGAAAATCTTTTCTAAACTGCTCAGTGCTATCCTTTATCTGGACGTTCCAAGGTGCAATCTCATCCTTCTCAGAAGAGAGCAGTGTACTAGCATTTAATTCAGTAAGGCAATCAACCAACTGTTTGTTGTAATCTTCTCGCTTAGATATTCCTAGTTTATTTATTCGGTTTTTAGTTCTTATTTTTCTTCCTCTTTTGCCTTGCCACTCTCCTCTTAATTTCTTATAATCTCTCTTAGTGTGCCATATATATATATATATATATATATATATATATATATATATATATATATATATATATATATATATATATATATATATATATGTGACTCCGGGACAGGCAAAAACTGCCCTAATCAATAAAGGCCCTGGCACGAGAAAACACCAAGACGAAGGAAAAGAAAGAAGTTCAGGACAAGGCAGAGATGAGGTAATATCACACAATGGCAAACAACAGACAGAAAAAACAGTCAAAGTACAGAGGACCCAGAGATATGGACGACTAGGCCCTGAGATAACGATAGATCTTCTTTTTGAAGGATGATAGGTCATAAGAATTAGGAAAGACAGAAGGAGGAAGAGAGTTTTCAGAGTCCGGAGGTAGATGGGAAGAAACAGTTCGCTGTACTGACCAATCTGAGAGCTACAAATCTCCACACAGCACCTGTGAGATGAGGCCGCTTGGCGAGTGTTACGCGGCTTCGGTAGTGGGAAAGGGATGCAACCCGCCAACTCATCAGAGCAGCGATGGAAGTAGTAGTGATAGAAAAGAGAAAGGGAAGATTCTGACTGCATTAGATTCAACCTTATAGAGGAGATAAGTTTAAGACAAAGCACCCCAGATATGTGAGCAGTATTCTAAACAGGGACGGATAAGGCCTCTATAAATTTTAAGTAGCTGTAAAGAGGAAAGTAATGACGGAAATGAAGCAAAACCCCCAATTTTTTGGATGAAGGTTTAGAAATTTGGATTATGTGATTCCTCCAAGACAAGTTAGAGGCTATATGGATTCCTAATATGTTGACAGAATTAAGAGGGTAAATTTCGTTAGTTTCGAAGACAATAAGGTTATCAGGAGGAGAAGAAGATAAAGAGATAGCCAGAAACTGTGTCTTGGAGGCATTGAATTTAACTAAATTTTGAATGCCCCACTCAGATAACCTCTGCAAATCGGAGTTGAAAGTAGAAGAAAGAGTGATACGACACTGATTACGAGTAGCAGATGAAGGTTGCGAAGTAAAAGCAGAGGAAAAATGAAGGGTAGAATCATCAGCAAAGGCATGAAGAAGAGAGGAAGATGGGGATTGTAGAAGATCATTGATGAAGAGAAGGAAGAGAGTAGGTGAAAGAATAGAGCCCTGTGGGACACCACTGGTAACAGAGAAAGGGCTAGATATCGCATTATCAACAACTACAGATATGAAATGGTTAGAAAGAAAATTGGAAATCAGAGAACAGAAAGAAGGGGTAAAGCCATAGACAGGGAGTTTGGCCAACAAAGCCTTGTGCCAGACTCTGTCAAAAGCCGTAGAGATGTCAAGGGCAATGATAAAGGTGTCCCCAAAGTTCCTCAGAGAAGATGACCATACATGAGTAAGATAGGACAGGAGGTCACCAGTGGATCTTGCCTTGCAGAAACCATACTGGTGATCGGAGATAAGTGAGTTAGATTCAAGGCATTTCAGGAAGTGAGCATTGAGCAAAGTTTCGAGAACATTAGCAATAGAGGAGGTTTGGGCAATAGGTCAGTAGTCTGAAGGAATAGGGCGGCCACCCTTCTAAGGAACAGGTTGAACTAGAGCATGCTTCCAAGAAGAAGGATACACACTGGTTGACAGAATGAGGCAAAAAAGATGGCAAATCACGGGAGCCAGTTCATCTGCAAACTCCTTAAGGAACCTTGCAGGGATACCATCGGGACCATATGCCTTGTTCGTTTTTAGCAAGCGAAGAACATTATGAACTTTGCACGAAGAAAGGATACGGGAGGGAATAGGGTTAGAGAGGGGTAAAGATTGAGGAACAGGTGTGCTGGAATCGTTTATTGAAGAGTTGGCAGAAAAATGAGAGTCAAAGAGAGTGGCTTTGTCAGTGGTAAAGCAAACTATAGAACCATAGAATGACTGAGAGGGGGGAAAGCTTGGGTTACAGAAGTATTTGGAGAGGTTTTTGGCTAAGGACCAGAAGTATTTGTCAGTAGGAGAGGAGTTAATGTCATCAACTTTCCTTCTTATAAAGGAAGCCAAACCTTTGAATCTGAGCAGTACAGTGAATCCTAGCAACAATAAAAGCAGAGCAAGTTACATCTGAAGGAGAGGCTTTGTAAGATCGGTGTGCCCAATTCCTGGCTTGAATAGCCATGGGGCAGACACAGTCAAACCAAGGTTTAGGGGTAGAGAAAGTTTTTGTAGAAGAGGGGATGAATGCCTCCATTCCCGAGGTCATGATCTCGGCAACTTTTAGAGCTACCTGATCAGGGTTACGGGACCGAAAGCAATAATCATCCCATGGGAAGTCAAAGAGGAAGTTACGAAAATTATCATGTTGGGTACGCTCAAAATGCCAAATAATAAATCTTTATTTCCATTTCAATACAATGGGTATTCGTCGGCCAGGGCAAGCCCCAACCCCCCACTGTGGTGTCCGACCACAGCAGTTCCTGCCAGTAAACAGCTTAAACTCTTGGTCTTGGACGGGAACCGATCTTTCGACCTCGTGAATGCGAAGCCAGCGCGTTACCACTGTACTAGCCAGCGAAGCTGAGTAGGAGGGATTAGTGGAGGGAGAGCGTAAATGGAAGAGATTGAGATCAGAGAGTGGTCAGATTTTCCAAGAGGGGAAAGCTCAGAATAAGAGTAGTTTGAAGGGTTAGAAGTAAGAAATAGGTCAAGAATGTTTGCTGCATGTTCGTGACAATCAGGGACACGAGTAGGATGTTTGATAATTTGCTCCAGATCGTGAGTGATAGAGAAAGCAAGGGCCTTCCTCCCACATCAGTGTGAGAAGAATTAAGCCACTCACTGTGGTGTACATTGAAGTCTCCAATGTAGAGAACTTCAGCATGTGGGTGACAATATAGCAAGGACTCATGGCACGAGGACAGATATTCAAAGAAAGACACAAATTCGGTGGAATTTGGAGAACAGTAGCAGAAGCATAGGAAAATAGTGGTAGTGGAGAGATAAATTTTAAGCCAAAGAACATCAAAGTCAGGAGATTCAAGGTCCATGAGTCTCGCAATAGGAGTGTTAGTGTTGCAGTAGGCACAAACCCTACCTTTGGAATGAAAACGAGTATACAGATTATCATGAGAGATATGAAATGGATCAGTGGAAGCATGTATAGACAGCTGGGTTTCAGACAGGAGGAGGAGGTTAGGGAGGAAAGTACCCAAGTGCTGTTCCACAGACGAAAGATTAGAGTTCAGCCCACGAATGTTAGAATAGCGAAGAGTGAAAGAAGCAGATCTATTGGGAGGTGCAAGGTTAAGGGTAGAACCATTACTACCACCAGGCGTGTCTGTCCTCAAGCCAATAGTGGAGTCAACACTAACCCCAGAGATTCTTCGCACCCCTCTAAGCCGGGTACTGGGGTCCATTAGTTGTGGACCTTCCATATATAGTAGCCAATATGTGGGGAAAAGAGAGAAAAAGAGACAGATGTGGGAAGTGTTATGACTTGTCAAATGTAATGGAATAGCAAGAGATGTGTAATGAATACGCCAGAATATGCAGTGTAGATGTAGGCATGAGGAAAAGAACCGTCCTGAAGGAAGACTCAACTCGGAACTGTCTGGACCAGTCCTAGCTGAATCCAAATACCTTTAGTCGTAGTCTTTCGAAGTATTCTTTCATTTCTTTTTAAATACCTTGAATTTTATCACCCAGATCTGATGAAAGAGTCAAGAGATCCCTGATATCCTTTTCCATCTTCCTGACAGCTATTCCCTCTCCCAGCACCCTTGGGGATCCTCTACCCTCTTCCACAATTTGCGGGGGATTCTAGAGAGAGAGAGATGGTCTCATCTCGGAATTTGAATATCATCGATTTACTTTATCTTCTTGTTAATACTAATTCAGTTATTTTTTTCAGACAACCATTATCCTGGTAACACATCCTAACAAAAAATTTAAAATCCCACATGAAGAATAGCTTGAACATTCAACCTAGGAAAAACACTTGCAGCCAGTAAAACACTTCTCACACGTAATGCTGTAGTGACCTATTTTTTATTTTAATTTTACTATGTATTCTTAACTACTGAATTATACATTTCAGAAGAAAAGAAAAAGTGTCTTTGAAACAATATTAAACCAGGATATGCAATCACAATGTCAAGTTAATCACTAGTAAACAATGGAAACTAACCCTGTATACATGAAAATTTTAATAAAAATAATGATAAAAGAGAAAAGAAAGAATCTTCTCTCATTTCTCTTTGCTTGCCATACTTTTCCGGTTTTAATAATATTAGATCGGTGCTCAGATTATTCAATGTCAATCTTGTCTTCTCTTACAGCAAAGCAATTAAGAATAGTTTTATAAAATAAAATGTTCCCAGCAAAATAGCAACATAGTATGCAATATATACTGCAAAGATTGCAAATTACTTTACATTGACCAAACCAGTAAATATTTTGATAAAAAGAATGTATCAATATACATGTTCAGTTTAAAAAGGTCAAAATTCAAAGACCTTATTTATTCATTTAAGTAAAATGTTCCACAGGACTGACTGGCTTCTAAGTAGCGCAATTCTTTAATGTAATAAGATTGTTACTAGAAATATTCTTGAATCCGTATTTACACATTTAACACCTAATTGTAATGTAAATTTAAACCCTGGTCAATATTCATTGGATAAATTAAATGGTAATTCTTTATACTAGATATAACATGCAAAACCACGGAGAATATAAATACTAGGCCAATCACGTTCCGAAACTTGGAAAAGGATTCATTTGATTATTAGTTATCTCTCTTGTTGCATTATTATGGAAAATGTTTTTACTCTTAATGCTTTCTTATTCTTTGATATTTTAGTTAGTTGCTCTGAAGATGGACTAAAATACAGTCTGAAAGATCTCAGCACTACGTCATTTCACTTTTCCTTCATAGCTAATCTCTATTCACACACACACACACACACACACACACACATAATATATATATATATATATATATATATATATATATATATATATATATATATATATATATATATATATATATATATACATATATATATATATATATATATATATATATATATATATATATATATATATATATATATATATATATATATATATATATATATATATATATATATATATATATATATATAGATAGATAGATAGATAGATAGATAGATAGATAGATAGATAGATAGATAGATAGATAGATAGATAGTAGTCACCGTGGCTCAAGCGGTTGCGTCCGCGACTCTGAGGCGTTAGGTCGAGGGTTCGCGCCCCGCCACGGTCTGAGGTTAGCAAGGGCATGCACTCAGGGTAACGATTACATCTTCCAAAACAAGTCCTTCGAAAGAAGGCAACCGTCCTAGCCCTTGGTTGAAAAGGGAGCCCGTGACGTAAAACCGGAACAAACAGACAATATATATATATATATATATTATATATACTATATATATATATATATATATATATATATATTATAATATATATATATATATATATATATATATATACTATATAATATATATATATATATATATATAATATATATATATATATATATATATATATATATATATATATATATATATATATATATATATATATATATATGTATATATATATATATATATATATATATATATATATATATATATATATATATATATATATATAGTGTGAAAAACATATCTAAGAAAGCTTCAAATTATGATCTTTAAATCTAGAATCACCCATATCATAGTATTGCTTTCTATAAACTTAGTCACGACGATGGGGAGATTTAAAAACCGTTCCTCTAACTTTAAGTACTGGTTCCTAATTCCTTCAGCATTTCCTCATAACTGAGATTATGTATCTCTTATCACCAGCTTCATATCATATCTCATTTTTTTTAAACTGCTTCCAGAAGAGTGCTGCATATTTAAGATTGGGCTCTCAAAAGACATGTAAATAGGTATGAAAATATTTTTGTCTATATCTATGCAGACCACCCTTATATTTGCATTCACTATATCATTTATACGAGTATCAATTTCCAGAGACAAATCTGTCAACATAATGACACGTCGACTTCAGGTATTCACAGTTTCTTCAAGTTCATTGACTGAGTATTGGAGTACCTGAACATGGGTATTCTTGTACTTTTCCCATTCTCAGTGCTTTCCATACAAGAGCACTAAATCTCATTATCCACTTACATGACCATTCATGTAAATTACCGATGTCTTTCTGAAGTTCTCTATCCTATTTTTGCCTATTACTTTCTTAAGAATCTTTGCATCCTATGCTAACATATCTACAAATTTAATTACAAACTAAGGCAAAGCATTTATATATATAAGGAACAGAAGTAGCCATAATATTGAGCCCGTTGGTGCCCTTTTGCTAACCTTTCTCCAAAGAAGTTGTGTGAGGGTTAGGGAACTTTAATAACTTTATATTTCAGTCCAGTCTCTTCATGAAATACTTGCTACTAAGAGACAAGGGTGTTCCTCGCCTGATAATCAAATATCTCATCCAAGAATAATATATTAAACAATATGAGGCATAATTCGCAGCTCTTATTCAGAATGGTACCAAAGGAAAAGTTGCCTCTGTGGTTGTCAGGCAAAATATTCATTATATTCTCTTCTGCGTCATTTGTTAGGAGGTAATATTACTTTAATAAAAGATGTCTTTAGAAATATCATCAAAGTGAAAGATAAAAACTCGAGCACATGATAAATAAATGAAGTATATTTAAAACATGGTTTCGATATCAATTTATAGAAGTATACATATTAGAAAAAAAAAAACTTAATGAGGCCTATAGACTTTCAATCAATGGCCACAACAGGGAAGTTTCCAAGATAAGTGAATTTATTTTTACAAGATAATAGTTTGTATTACATTTTGCGAAAATTGAGAAATTTCTTTACGTGAACGCGATGAACAAGGTGATTCAGTAGCTCCAGGTATATTCAGGAGGTTAATAAATGTTGCATCAAAATAAAAACCAGATTTAAGGAGCCGTTTAGAAACTAATAAATTCTTTAGAGGTAATTCTAAGACTGTTCAGAATGAGATACATGAGTGTCTGATGTAAATACACCATGATGAGATAAAGAGCATAAGTTGTCGCTGTCATGGATGATGACTCAACACATGTGTCAGAACACACCCTAATGGTTGTTGCTCTACTGCTCGGGCTGGATGAAGAAATGCTTGAGCGTAATTAGGGTTTCTTTATTAAAAAAAAAATAATAATAAAATAAGATTGGAGATGAAAATGTATTTTAAAACAGATATACATAATCTTTCAAAGATCTTGACAAAAACTGCTAACTCGTTCTTATAATAGTGCAAACGTCGTTAGAAAGGAGACGGTCAGACAAAAATCAAAGTAGTATATAATAATGAATATTTCATTTACTGCAATCTGCTGCACTAAGTGAATCTAATAACGAGAAATGTAGCAAGGATTACGTGGGATTCAAGAATATTGTTCTCTAACATTATGACTATTTAATTTTTTTTTCTCCAGATCGCCATAAATTGTATCCATTTCCAGTGAGCACATAAACGTCAGCAGTTTGTGCCAATCCTTTGCAACTTGAAACTTTAATATACACAACGTGAACAAAGTTCCTTTTATCAAGGTTCCCTGATAAAATCCTTTCAAAATAAAATGCAGATTAAGCCATTTCAGCAGAAAAAAAGATCTTTGCACTACTCGAATTATTAAAATTCATATTCTTATTTACTTACTTACCTACCTACTTACTTTCTTACTTACTTCTGGTGTGTTTAAGGTCCCGGTATTCACTGTTCTTGATAGCTTTGTTAATCAGATTATACCTCTTGAAGAAGTACTTTGCACCCAAATTCAGTCTGAAGAAATTGATGTGCTTGTGCTTAATGAACATGGATATATAAATAGTTTCATATATTAGAAAATGAGAAACTCGAAGTACGTTAAAAATGCTTCAAACACGCTCAGGGTTGAAGCAAAGGATATATGTGACTGTGAGTACGTTGATAAAATGGAGATGTATTCTATCATCAAGCAATTAGTTGGTGTTAAGTTAGTCAAGAAAAAAATTACTAGTTTCACGAATAAACAACTAACATAGGAGACATGACAAAGAAATGCTTGAAGCTAAATTTATAGTACTCTGCAGTGGATTCGATAAGCATAAATGTTGAGGGTTAATTGAATGGTTGAAGTTTATCTTGGAAAATAAGTTAGATGATGTTCTTAGTGACACTCTTTGATAATTAATATTACTACAGCAGATACTGAAAGCTGATTTTCAACATCAAAAATAATAAAAGCATATCTGAGGAGCACTATGAGTGAAGAAAGGCTGAATGCACAATCAGTGATATCAATGGAGAATAATAATTAGTTAAAGCTCATACAAGTATCGAAGAAGAGGTCATATTTACCTTTCTGATCAAAATAAAGCATGAAGAATGGATTTTATTTTAAAATAAGGGTGGATCAAGCTGGACTGAAGAAATTTTATCTGAAAGTGTAAATTGAGATATTTTTCTGTCTATTTGCCATTCTTTTAGTTCTATTTTTCCTGCTTAGTGATGCTTATCATATCTATCTTTGAAACTATAGATTGAGTTAACATTAACTACCTCCTCGCTTAGCGAATTCCAATTATCAAGTACTCTAACACTAAAAAAAAAAAAAAGTACTTCCTTACATCCGGAAAAGAAGTTTTCTTACGAGAGCTTCAAACTATGACCTCTTGTTCTACAGCCAGCTACATTAAAATGTCGATGCCTATGTACTAGTCCATGAGCCACATAAAATTTGACTACCAAACGGGGGAAATAAATCCCGTTTTTTTTTTTTTTTTTTTTTTTTTTAGTTAGTTACTTTGAACCTTAAAGTGTATGGATTTATGTGATGGGCATCTGAGGTTCCCAGCTAATACCATTTTTGCCGCCATCTTTGAAAACTATCATCGATTTCAAGCAGATTTTGAACTTGCCAGTTATTGGGCCATAAATCATTACTGGCTGATCGCACAGAAATTTGTCATCTATTAAAAGTTGTTTAAAATGATGATTCACATATGTTAAAGTACTTATTGTTAAACTTTCAGATACAAGTACCGAAATATAAGCGAGATCTTTGCAAAAAGTACACTTTTTTCACATATTTCAGTATTTATATAATATAAATCAATATAGATTGTAACTTTTGAAATAAGTAACCCAAATTTATATGTTGTCACACAGTATGATACATGATCAGTGGAAGATAATTATAAAATGTTCTAAAACGACATATATAGTGCCATGTTGGCGACCATCTTTAAAACCAATCGTCCATTCAGGCAAATTTTGAACATGACAGGTACTGGGGCTATAACTCATTACTGGTTGATCCACAAAAATATTTCATTAATTGAAATATGTTTGAAATTACATTTTACATATAACAAAGTACTTCAAATAAGCTGTTGAATACAGACATTGAAGCATCGGCAAGAAGCTAGCTAGAAATCTTTTCTTAATATATTCATCCATAATATAATCTACATCAATATAATTTTCAATTTTTTACAGAACTAAAAAAAAAAATTATGCTGCCACACAACCTCATGATCCATGAACAGTAGAAAAAATTATAATATGCTCTAAATAAATTAACATACTAGATGTCATAATACAACTATATTTACACTGGGTACCGATTTCAATCCCGTTGAATACATTTGATAATTGGCTAGAACCTATATTTTTCGTGTTACACATTTCTATAATAAAACTAGAAGTTATTCAAATTGCATTATGCATATATTGTTGTACACAACTGTCCTCACTTAAATATAAAATTATACACTCTGTAATATATTACACAAATAACTAATGTTAGATATTTCACATTCATCTTGGCAACTCGCAAATTATTATATCTCTTCATAACTGTCACAAGAATCCTCAGCATCCAGGAGTAAGTCCGTGTCATCATAAGCCATGTTAGAGCAGGTTGTCAGCTTGCAAGCAGGGGTACATATCAAACCATTCTGAACACATGTACTAGCGGAGGACTGGCATTCACGAGGACATATGCATTATAGTAGCTCAAGGATGACTCCTGGGGCTGGTGAAATTTCCATCCACCGTAATGCAATATATCATTCTTCATATATTGTTCAGCTATGTCCTGTAGTTGGGTCAAGAATATTGGGTAACGACTCAAGGCTTCGCCTCCAGACGGCGGACATGAAATTCGCTCGAAGTGTGTGCTGCAGCAGAGTATTTTCACATGGTGGAAGCTGTCCAGAATCAATATCACCTTCTCTAGCACGAAACATTTGGCATCGCAGATCATTAACACAGACAAGTTTTGTGTTTCTGCCGTACAACTTCCAAGTAAACTCTTGTATGATATTGAAGACTTCTGTGGGAAGTGTCCACATAGTACTGAGAGAAGAAAATGCTTTCCGGAACTTCTCATCTTGCTGAACAAGCTTCAGGGCTTTCAGCTTACCCTGACCTGTAAGGGTTTCTAAAGAAACTAAAGGACACATGTCAAGAGTTGCATGATCTTTTCCAACGTGGTGGATTTTTTGTGCAACTATGGCATGCAAATCCAACTGAACGAATTGCCGTGGATCAGACAACTGAGGAAGCAGTTAATAAGGACAATCATAGTGCCGGAGGGGGTCGTGGATTTAGTCTTAAGCCTGGAACCGTGTCCCCTTACTATCTCACAGCTGAACATTGCACAACAGCACTGCGACAGTTACGAGAACAAATATCTGTCCACTCTATTGGTCTTAGTCATCCAGACCTTAAGAGTTCACGCATCACGAGAGATGAGCCTGACGTTGCCTCGGTAGTTGATCTCCTACAGAACAACTGGACAAATCCCGTTCATGGAGACCTTGCAGATCTTATTAATCTCTCCACTGGCATTTCACCTCCACCTGACGCATGTGACAACTTGCTGAAAGCACGAGAAAAGGGGGAAGCATCTTACCAATTGTTCAAGGAACATCATCTGAATATAGGTGGTGAATTTTATAACACCATGGAATAACTGAACATAAAAACTTTCAGAACAAGCAAGCATAAAATCATGAAGACATCAAATAAGGAAGTCATCCTGAGAACTGACCGCAGACTTTTGCAACATGATTCTGATAGCTCAGAATAGAAAGCTAGAGATGCAGGATGTCTTTTCCTACCTTATTGGTCCTGTACCATGAGCACTGTTAAATACAGATGGTACAAGGAAAACAAATAACATATCTGCTCTGTCTAAGGCACTTGAAAACAAATGTGTTGCCTGCTGAGGTGCCTGCTCAGTCCTCTGCTTCAATAATTAATGCCATGGCACTCATTCAAGAAATTCACAGTGAAAATCTTACATTCAAGCAGCTGTCTGACATGATTTTTAACCATATTCTTCATGTTGCCCAGGAAAGCAAAGAATTTATATCATACTTCATGCATACAACCAGTACTCAATCAAGACTGCAGAACATAACATGTACTTCAAGAGAAGGCATTACTTTCCATGAAATACAGCCAAATCATGAAATAAAAAACTGGAGGCGACTCCTGATGTGCACAGATTGCAAGAACGTTGTGAGAGTTGAGGTATATTTATTATTGTTTCTTATTATTCATTCTGATTGCTTTCTTAGTATTTACTTCTTATGAATAGAGTTTAATTCTCTTATTGTGATATTCAAGTACTTATACTTGAATCGTCTGTTGTTGATGCTCGGATGAGTGGCTTTTTTGTTTATACCAGCTTCAAGAATAAAGCTCAAGTTTTGTTATCTATTTTATTTTACATAGGACCCAATATTTTTGGCATCAGGATGTATGGAGACTGTTCTGTGATGATGATCACGATGATATGATATGCCACTCTAGTAGTGGTAGGGTTTGTGTTGAACTTGTAGCTGAATGTGCTTGCAGCGTAGGTAAAGATGATCCAGGGTTGTTTTTCCTGATTGAAATTCTGACCCCATCTGATTTCTATTGGTTGTTCATGGCAGTAGCTGGCCGAGGTTTATTAAGGTGGTAGGTGTTTAAACATATCATTGCAGTAGATGCTATTTAACAGTGATTTCATGGTCCAAAAAGCGTGTACGTTTGTTTGGTATTCAAGCTATCGTTGGTGTCATTCTAACAGGATTTTGGGTACTGATGAATAGTGTCTTGTAGGATATACACGTGATTCACTGCAGCTTTCAGAATGCTGGAAGCTGCTTGGCAGGCATTTGGGTCATTGCTGGGAGATATTTGAATGCCAAGTTACAGCCTATATGAGAGGGCATTGCACTCTAAATTAAAGTGTAGGAGAGGTTTTGGAGACACTACTTGGCAGAAAGAGCATGTTTTGAAGATAATGTCGAGGAAATCCCAGTTACATATGTGTTGGCTTCTGTGACTGTCCTGATTCTTGACAGTTTCTAGGATTCTTCCCCTCAACAATATTTTTGCACGTGACTTCTCTATCAACGGCTACCCTATTAATTTTTACCTTTCCTTCTGCAGCAATACTAACAATTTCATAAATACCAAATCATGAATCAATTAAGACTGGAGATGTATGAGGAAATTAATATGTGTACACTAGAAGTGATAAATTCAGTGATAAGCATCGCATGTGAGAGAAAGTGTAGGATCCAAATTATGGATACTTTTGATTATAAATAAATAGACTAGAAAAATTTTGATCAACACAGTAACGTGGATTCTTTGGGGGCAAGATTCCTACACTGGGTGTAAGGAAACTTTTTGCAACTACGTAGACGGGAAGCAATAAGGACCAGTTGAGGAGATAAGCCATTCACTAGTCTAGTATTCACAAATAACGTTTTGGATATTGGTAATATTTAATATGAGCCATAGATTGGAGAGAGTAGCCACTGTGTTGTTGATGAAGTATATAATCGAGAATATTTTGCCTGAAGGTAGAGGGGCCAAGAAAAAATGAAGAGCTATCCAAAAGCAGATTATAAGAAACTTAATGATAAAATTTTGCAGGTATTGACCGGGGGACCAAGTTTTTAAATAAATTTGTGGAGAAATTGTGTGAAATCACATGTGAGGAATATCAGAGAATAGTTAGTTGTTGTGTACCCTCTACCAGAATAGGAATGATTAATGCTAGAGAAAAATGGTTCAATAACATTTATAAGAGAGCAAAGGAAGGGAGACACAAATGTTGAAATAGAGCATAAAAAGTCTGTCAAAATTATAAACATCTAAGATATTAATACTTATGGAAAAAAAAGAGGGCATATAAAGGATATATTATTGAAAATTCCCAACTTTTCTACAGTTTTGACAGAGAGAAATTTAGGTCAAAGAAAGGTTTTGAATAACAGTTGTCAAGTACTGACAGAATCATTACTGAGGCAAATGAAGAGCTCTATTAAAACTTGAACAAGGAATTTCGGTCGGTATTATATCAGAGGATACTCTATCTACTTATATTACATATTGAAAAGAATAGGGGCCAGTATCATAGAACATCGTCTTTGCAACTACAGAGGTAAACAAAGCTCTGAACGAATTAGATGCTCATAATATTTGGGGCCTAATGATATGTCCTTCTAGTGTACTCAATTCATTTGTTGCACCATTATCTGCAGCATTTTTCATCACATATAAAAAGTCGCTGAAGATTTAAAGATGTTGGATAAAAGAGAATGTAGTGCCTACATTTCAACGGGCTGGAGACACAAAGCTCTAAACTATTTCAATAACAGGCATAGTTCGCACATTTATGAATAAACTACTATGAAAACGCATTTCTCTTCACTTGGAA
>JAXCGZ010011321.1:260000-270000 GCA_037179515.1 Halocaridina rubra
AGTGGTGGAGAGTGTACCTATGGATGAAAGACTAGTGATTGGACCATATTTGAAATGGCACATTAGGAAGTGAACAGAGGTAATGGGAAGGTATGGTGTAGGGAATAGGAATGTGGAAGAGCAGATGGTGAGGGACTTTGCAAAAAGGATGGAAATGGCAGTGGTGAATACAAATTTTAGGAAGAAGGAGGAGCACAAGGTAACATATAAAAGTGGAGCAAGATGCACCCAGGTGGATTATTTGCTGTGCAGGAGATCCAGACTGGAGACTGAAAGGTGGCGGAAAGAATGAGTGTAGCCAGGCAATATCAAATGGTGCTCTGTAGGATGACCATGAAGGCAAAGGATAGGAAGAGAATAATGGTTGAAGCAAGGATCAGATGGTGTAAGTTGAGGGAGGAAGAATGTTGTATGAAATACAGAGACAAGGTTGAGCATGCACTGGGTAGTGGTGAAGAGTGGATGGATGACTGGGCAACTACTGCAGAGGTGTAAGGGAAACAACTAAGATGGTTCTGGACGTAACCTCTGGAAAGAGGTCAGGACTATAAGGATACTTGGTGGAGGAATGAAGAGGTCCAGAAAAGCATAATAAGAAAGAGAATTGCGAAAAAGAATTGGGATAGTCATTGTGATGAAGAAAGTAGGCAGGATTATAAGGAGAGGCAGAGCAAAACGGAGAGAGAGATATCAAAGGCTACGGAACAAGCTTCTGACGAGTTGTATGAGAAGTCGGCCACAAAGGAAGGAGAATACGACTTGTACTGAATCGCCAAACAGAGAGATGGAGTTTGGAAAGATGTGCATTAGGTTAGACTGATAAAAGACAGATGGAAATAGACTGAAAAGTGAGGAGCTTGTGTTGAGAAGGTGGAAGGAGGAATTTGAGGAGCTACTGAATGAAGAAAATGAAAGAGAGAGAGAGAGAGAGAGAGAGAGAGAGGAGAGAGAGAGAGAGAGAGAGAGAGAGAGAGAGAGAGAGAGAGAGAGAGAGAGAGAGAGAGAGAGAGAGAGAGAGAGAGAGAGAGAGAGAGAGAGAGAGAGAGAAGGATGGATAATGTGGAGGTAGTGGATCAGGAAATGAGTAGATCAGTGAGGAGGAAGAAAGAGCAGCGATGAAGAGGATAAAGAGAGGAAAAGCAGTTGGTACAGATGACACTCCAGTGGATGCATAAAGATGTTTGGGAGAGATGGCAGTGGGGTTTTAACCAGGTTGTCTAACAAGATCATGGGAGATGAGGGGATGCCCGAGGAAAGTGGAAGATAATTCTGGTACCAATCTTTAAGAACAAGACAGATGTACAGAAAGGCTGCAATTCCAAAGAATGAAGTTATTGGAAAGGGTAATGGAAATTAGGCTGAGAAGATCTGTAAGGTTTTATGAGCAGCACTATGGTTCTATGCCAGGAAGAAGCACTAAGAATGCAATATTTGGATTTAAAATGCTCATGATAAGGTATAGAGAAGGCAAGGAGTGATATTGTATATTTGTGGATTTAGAGACGGTGTATTACAGGGTGCCTAGAGAGAAGTTGTGGTATTGCATGAGGAAGTTGGGAGTAGCAGAGAAGTATGTGAAGGTGGTTGGTGTAAGATATGTATGAGGACTGTGTGACAGTGTTTAGGAGTGCAGCAAGATTGACGGATTGGTTCAAATGGGGTGGGAATTCATTAACGATCGAATGAGCCCTTTCTTGCTTGCAATAGTTATGGCCAGGTTGACAGTCGAGATCAAATAGGAGTCACAGTAGACTATGCTGATTGTGGATGACACTGTGATATGTAGCTAGAGTAGGGAACAGGTTGAGGCGAACTTAGAGAGGTGGAGGTAAGCGATAGAGAGAGTGGGAATGAAAGTCAGCAGGAACAAGACAGAGTACATGAATGTAAATAAAAGGGAGGGTAAAGGAGTGATGAGGTTGCACACCGTAGAGTTGGTATAGGTAGATGAGTTTAAATATTTAGGGTTAACTGTTCAAAAGAATGAAGAGTGTGTTAGAGAGGTGAAGGAAAGAGTCCAGGCCAGATGGAGTGGGTGGAGAACAGTGACAGGAGTTATATGTGCTACAGAGGTACCTGCAAAAGTTTATAAGACAGTAGTAAGACTTGCTATGGGGTATGGCTTAGAAACAGCCCCACTCATAAGAAGAGAGATTGTAGAGCTGGAGGTTGCAGAGATGAAGATGCTGCGGTTTTCTCTGGGCGCGACGAAGATTGGATAAAAATGAGTAAAGAAAAAGGACAATGCAGGTAGGAAGACTTGGGGACATGGTGAGAGAGGTGAGACTGAGATGGTTTGGGCACCTTCTGAAGAGGGACGAGGAATATGTTGGGAGAAGGCTGCTGAGGCTGGAGCTACAAGGTAGAAGAGGAAGAGGTAGGCCAATGAATTTATGGATGTGGTGAGGAAGGACATGAGAGTATGTGGTCTGACAGAGGAGGATGCAGTTGGTAGGGCGATATTGAGACAATTGATCCGCCTCGGTGATCCTTGCCTGGAGAAGCCAAAAGGCTTGATGATGATGGTTAATAAATCAGTTATATCTTAAATTACAAGTAGAAATCCAAGACCGTCTTGAAGAACACTGGTAATTAGAAAATTATGAACTTACAGAGAACTTGAATAGCAATTCATAGCAAAATAAATCCAAGGCAGACAATTACTAATTAAGTCTCTTTATGAGTCACTGCCTTTCTAGCAAGCTAAATGTATGGAATAATTGAAATAATTAATTTTGTATTGCAAGTGAGTGATGTGAAAAGATTGAGATTAATTAACATTTATAATGAGAATGTATAGCTTTTTGTGTTGTACGTGACTATCTGCGAATATTTTTTTCTTGGATTGCTTGGGGATGGGATTCTAAAGTGGACCTATGTAACTAAAGCTTGTACAATTTGGTGCAAAGACATCATTCTAATAAAGAAGTACGTATAACTGCATTCTGTGTAGCAGCTCTTTTACTTGCAAAGTTTACTAAAGAAACAAATTTGTAAAGAATATCTAGTGCAATAAGAATACTATGAAGCTATTTAGTAGATGAGACTGCCTCAGAAAAAAATCAAGTGCCTTGTTTAATCATCATCGTACAATGGTAAAGAAAACCACTTTGAATACCTTTGCAATTGCTATTCCTCGATAAGCACGTGGATAAATGAAATAGGAAGAGCAAAAAGAGTGCAACATGGTACTTTAGTGCCTACGGAGGTAAATACATACTTACCTTCAAAAGTAACCGGTTACCCTTAAAGCGGGATAGATAACTCTACTGGTAAATGGTAGGAACCTCCATTGTTTCCTCCTCCATTGTTCATTTATCCACATCAGCCCCTAAAATGAAACATTTGCTTGAATATCAGTGATCTTATAAACCGTACACCACTGGCATCACCATTGCTATCAACGTACAATTGTGCTTTAAATTCATAAGTTTCTCAAGTTCTATTACACAGAAAAATTATATGAATTGTTTTTAAATTTTCTTAATATAAATGGTTGAAATAAGTCGTATGTATTTACATCCACACTCATTCCTAAATATGCTCCTTTTTTTATTGTGTAAGTCATCATTAATTTTCAGCTTTTAAAACCCCATGAGGCCAAAACAACCATATTTTTCTCAGTGTGCATTATACTTACTACATTTCTATATTTTTTTGGAGTACGAGAAAAGAACGAAAAATAAGCAGAATTGCTACCAATGTCCCTCGCGTCACTAAGGTTGTAAGATCTTTGGTTCAAAAGTTTGTTATTTCACGTACCAAATAATTCAAAGTAAATATATTACCAATAGGTTTGTCAATAGATTTTTATACTTTGCTGGTATTATTTACAGCTATAATTTTCTTATGGGTAAAACTACAACCAGAATTCACCGACATGTGAAGAATGTTTTACCTATGAATATTTATCTCTATTAGTGATAATAATATGTATTTAAGGTATCAGATATTGAAATTATGTGATGCTACATTTAAGAAGTGCAGAACATATATCCACAGGGGAGTACAACACCGGGATATCTTTCCACGGTTTTCTTTTGTGCTCATATGTTTTCCACATTATCAAAGGCATTTCCACAACAGGGAAACTTTGACGTGCATAGTACATCCCCCTTTTTCATATCTGTTAAGAAAATGTGTCAAAACACACAATCCAGTTGTTGACAGTGTTCTTTAAACTGCCTGGCCGGACAGCCCCGAATTCCTAAGATGGAAGACCACTGCTGATCCTGGGCTTTCCCACAGATCTCTCAGGGAGTGTATGTTTTGTTAGTGGCGTAGGTAATCACCTAATTATGTGGAACGCTTCACTGTATTGCGTAGTTGTGTGCTGTGCAGGCTTCCATAATGTGCTTCTTGTGTTGCTTTCAATGTCTCCTACTAGAAAGATTCCCCGAAATATGACTGCAGGAGACATTTATTAGTGTAGAAAAAATTGTGTTACTGTGTGTGTTGAGTGATGATCGAAACCTCTCCTAGGTTCTCGTACCCCGTGAGGGGGAGAAGTTGGTTGTGGTGGTTTGGCCTCTTATGGTTTTCCTCTTCCAAGCTGCAGCTTCGGAAGAATAAGGAGACGATCCACAGCTGTACAAAATATTGCATATCTTATCGTACAAGATATACAATACCCAAATAGGTAGAAATGCACCAAGAATGAAACTCTACAGTAGAGGAGGCGTCCTCCTTCAATACACACGGCGCTTAATATACTAAGCTGCTACGAGAGAAAATTTAGTATACGAGTATCTTTTGGTCACAAACCTTGTGGAAAAACTCACCATCTACATCGCTAAGGACTTCACATATGAACAAATATAAACACACATGCATGAAATTATTAATAGAAGACTGCTACTCAAGTTGCCATTTCTTCTCAAACTTCTTCCAAATTAATTCAAAGGCCACGTGTATATATTCAGAGAATATTTGATACATGAGAGATATATTAAATTTTATTAGAGTCTACAGTTTATTTCCTATCTGCACAAAAAAAAATAGGATCCTATCTAAAAACATAATATGTGTCATTTCATTTAATCAGGAACATAGATATAAAATCTGTATAAAGATACAAACATTTCTTTTACTATGCTACGAATGTAAATTCGAATCATGTAAAGTAATCCTCCCTCTCTCTCTCTCTCTCTCTCTCTCTCTCTCTCTCTCTCTCTCTCTCTCTCTCTCTCTCTCTCTCTCTCTCTCTCTCTCTCTCTCTATATATATATATATATATATATATATATATATATATATATATATATATATATATGTGTATATATATATATATATATATATATATATATATATATATATATATATATATATATATATATATATATATATATATATATATATATATATGCGTGTGTGTGTGTGTGTGTGTGTGTGTGTGTGTGTGTGATTACCTAATTGTGATTACCTAATTGTGTTTACGGGAAAGAGCCCAAAGCTCGTATCTTCCCGTCTCCTGATCGGTTCCATTTTTAGACTTAGTGATACTTATCATACCTGTCCTTAAAACTATGGATTGAGGTAGCATTAACTACCTCCTCGCTTAGCGAATTCCAATTATCAACTACTCTTACACTGAAAAAGTATTTCCTTACATCCTGCAAACAAGTTTTCTTCCGAAGCTTCAAACTATGACCTCTAGTTCTAGAGCCAGCCATATCGAAATATCGATCCCTATCCACTCTATCATAACCATGAAGGAATTTAAAGACTGTCACCATATCCCCCCTTACTCTTCTAGCTTCGAGTGATGGCAAGTCTAATTCCCTCAGCCTCTCATCATAACCGAGATTGCGTATTTCTGGCACCAGTTTCGTGGCATGTCTTTGAACTTTTTCAAGCTTAGCTATGTGCTTTTTCAAGTGCGGATTCCAAAAGGGGGCTGCATATTCGAGTTTTGGCCTCACATAGGTTACATAAATATTTCTGAACATTTCCTTGTCCATGTGCCTGAAGGCTACCCTTACATTTGATAAGAATGCATATGCTGCCCTTACTACGCCATTTATATGTATTTCTGGAGACAAATCTGCCAATATGTTTACTCCTAGATCTCTCTCATTTTCTGTCTCCTGAAGTTGTACTCCAGCCACCGAGTAGTCAAGCTTGGGCCTTCTTGCACTTGTACCCATTCTCATTACCTTACATTTTGAGGTATTGAATTTCATTAGCCACTTTTCTGACCACTCATGCAGATTATTTAGATCCTCCTGAAGTTCTCTACCATTGTTCTCGTTTTTTACTTTCTTCACAATCTTTGCATCATCTGCAAACATATTCATGAATGAATTTACAGACTCTAGTAGGTCATTTACATATACAAGGAACAAAAGTGGCCCTAAAACTGAACCCTGTGGAACTCCACTACTAACTCTTCTCCATTCAGACACTGAGTGTCTTACTCTAACCCTCTGTTCCCTTCCTTCTAAGTAAGTTTTTATCCATTCCAAGACATTTCCACCTATTCTAGCCATTGATTGCAGCTTCCTAATAAGTCTCCCATGTGGAACAGTGTCAAACGCTTTCTGGAAGTCTAGGAATATGCAATCTGCCCAGCCCTCTCTTTCCTGTAAGATTTGGCTTACCTCATCATAAAATTCTAATAAGTTTGTTACTGTTGATCTTCCTTCTCTGAAGCCATGTTGCCTCACTGACAAAAAGTTGAAGGATTCCAAGTGAAGAGAGATATGTTTCCTTAGTAGTTTCTCCATAACTTTGCAAACTATGCTGGTCAAGGAAACTGGTCTATAGTTCAGAGCCGTATCCCTCCTTCCCTTTTTGAAGATAGGTATCACATTTGCTTGTTTCCAGCATCTTGGAATCTCCCCCGACTCCAATGACTCCTTAAATATGATACTTAGTGCCACTGATATTGTGTTTGCGCATTTTTTAAGCACATGAGGGGATATGTCATCAGGACCTGTAGCTTTATGAACATCTAAATCCATCAGCGCTTTGCATACCTCTGTGGCTGTAAGGTTGATGTTCTCTAATACCGGCCCTTGAGCTTCTATCACTGCAATCTGAGGGGGTGGGGTATTTTCTACTGTAAATACTGACTGAAACTCCTTGTTCAATTCTTTGCAGATCTCTTCGTCCGTCTCAGTGATGCTTCCATCCGCTCTCTTTAGCCTTAAAACCTGTTCTTTAGCCTTAAAACCTGTGTGTGTGTGTGTGTGTGTGTGTGTGTGTGTGTGTGTGGTGTGTGTGTGTGTGTGTGTGATTACCTAATTGTGTTTACGGGAAAGAACCCAAAGCTCGTATCTTCCCGTCTCCTGATCGGTTCCATTTTGTACTTAGTGATACTTATCATAGCTGTCCTTAAAACTATGGATTGAGATAGCATTAACAACCTCCTCGCTTAGCCAATTCCAATTATCAACTACTCTTACACTGAAAAAAGTATTTCCTTACATCCTGCAAAATAAGTTTTCTTACGAAGCTTCAAACTATGACCTCTAGTTCTAGAGCCAGCCATATCAAAATATCGATCCCTATCCACTCTATCATAACCATGAAGGAATTTAAAGACTGTCACCATATCCCCCCTCAATCTTCTAGCTTCGAGTGATGGTAAGTCTAATTCCCTCAGCCTCTCATCATAACTGAGATTACGTATTTCTGGCACCAGTCTCGTGGCAAGTCTCTGAACTTTTTTAAGCTTAGCTATGTGCTTTTTCAAGTGCGGATTCCAAAAGGGGGCTGCATATTCGAGTTTTGGCCTCACATAGATTACATAAATATTTCTGAACATTTCCTTGTCCATGTGCCTGAAGGCTACCCTTACATTTGATAAGAAGGCATATGCTTCCCTTACTATGCCATTTATGCGTATTTCTAGAGACAAATCTACCAGTATGTTTACTCCTAGATCTCTCTCATTTTCTGTCTCTTGAAGGCTTGGGCCTTCTTGCACTTGTACCCATTCTCATTACCTTACATTTTGAAGTATTGAATTTCATTAGCCACTTTTCTGACCACTCATGCAGATTATTTAGATCTTCCTGAAGTTCTCTACCATTGTTCTCGTTTCCTACTTTCTTCACAATATTTGCATTATCTGCAAACATATTCATGAATGAATTTACAGACTCTGGTAGGTCATTTATATATACAAGGAACAAAAGTGGCCGTAAAACTGAACCCTGTGGAACTCCACTACTAACTCTTCTCCATTCAGACACTGAATGTCTTACTCTAACCCTCTGTTCCCTTCCTTCTAAGTAAGTTTTTATCCATTCCAAGACATTTCCGCCTATTCTAGCTATTGCTTGCAGCTTCCTAATAAGTCTCCCACGTGGAACAGTTTCAAACGCTTTCTGGAAGTCTAGGAACATGCAATATGTCTGTATGTGTGTGTGTATGCGTGTGTGTGTATATACATAGACATATATAATCAAATAAACACATTAACATATGTGAAAACATGAATTATATTAAACACCGACTGGGACTTGAACCTAAGACACCTAATTACTGTGCCAAGGCGTGGCCAACTACACCACAGATGGTCTTAAATAGAAAGCAACCTTACATTTTAACTGCTATACTAGAAATGAACGCATTCTTTCTGAATGCCTTATTGTTCATATTACAGTTTATCCCAACATCACTCCTGCCTTCGTTTTCGCATTTAATTCAAATCCCAATGTATATAGGCATCAACAATAATCAAATAAACAGAGTAACATATGCGAAAACATGAATCATATTTAACCCTAAGAGGGACTCGAACCTAAAACACATAATTACTGTGTCAAGGCGCTACCAACTACACCACAGAAAGCAACCTTACAGCTTAACTGCTGTACTAGCAATGAACGCCTTCATTCTGAATACCATTTTTTTTATATTACAGTTTCTCCCAATCTCACTCCTGGCTTCATGTTTGCATTTAATTCCAATTACAATCTATATAGACATCAACAGTAATCATATAAACACAGTAACATATGTGAAAACATGAAATTCATATATATATATATATATATATATATATATATATATATATATATATATATATATATATATATATATATATATATATATATATATATATATTTCCCCTTACAGGGGGAGTGCCTGAGTCAAAGCAAAATGCCCTGACTCTTTGGGTAGACAAAATACAGAGGAGGGGATTCCCAGTCCCATCGTTCCGCCCCAATTAGTAAACTCTTACGACACGCAGGGGAACATGGATGAAGAATTCTAACCCCCCTTCATCAAGGGGATATATATATATATATATATATATATATATATATATATATATATATATATATATATATATATATATATGTATATATATATATATATATATATATATATATATATATATATATATATATATATATATATATATATATATATATATACATATATATATATATATATATATATATATATATATATATATATATATATATATATATATATATATATATATATATATATATATATATATATATATATATATATATATATATATATATATATATATATATATATATATATATATATATATATATATATATATATATATATATATATATATATATATATATATATATATATATATATATATATATATATATATATATATATATATATATATATATATATATATATTATTTTGAGTAAGAGAACTTAGTCACTAGTAAAACAATAATATATTTTGTATTGTATATCTTATATAGAGAGGGCTAACTAAAATAGCATTATGTTCTTCAATAAATGTCGATTCAAGTCTTTCACTTCCTTAGTCGAGTGATATAGAATGAAGCCATATAAATGTGATGCATATAATTTTCTCTACATGGCTACATAGTCTGCTGAAGCCAAGAGGGTTTCCAACAAGAGGGAATCAAGAGGGCTTCACCATATCTTGCACATTCTCAAGTCATTTATATCTTGCACTGTTGTTAGAAATTCTGTACTCAAGGCATGCGAGTGTGGTGTGCTTTCTCCCCCCCCCCTCACCGGGATG
>JAXCGZ010011321.1:275000-285000 GCA_037179515.1 Halocaridina rubra
TCTAAATTTTATTGTGTTCTTGAAGAGCATTCTGCACACACATCATCAAAATTATCCCATTGCTATCAACCAACATATTTCCGAAAACATCAGTTAAACGCCTTATCCGTTATAGTACAACCAAAATTAACAAATATGCAACCTCTAAAAACAAAAACAACAACAAGAGATTACTAAACTCACGTGATGAGCCTCACAGAGGAGGACAAGCTTGGCGTAAGGTGCAACAAAAGTGGATGAGGAATAGAATTGATGAACGATTCTCTGGCGTAAAGGTTCGATTGGAGTCACCGTTTGAATCAAAACACCTGACCCCAAGCTGGTGTTGAAGTGTAAATGGACGAGCCCAGGTCCTATCTAAAAACAAAACACCTATAATGAAGAACTATTTTTTGAAGGTAACAACAAAAGCAGTGCTGGAAAAGATTAACATCATGATAATTTAATAGGGGATCATGGTGAGAGAATTTTCTACATAAAAGAGAAAATAACGTAAGTTAAAATTGGTGTATGCTTATGCATTGACACCTCAAAATAATGTACACTTTCCAAGTAGCTAAAAATTTGAAGAACAAAAAATAGATAATCATGAGGGTGCCTCACCTGCTCTGCTTTAACCGTCATTTTGAAAAGCTTGAATTTGCCACCAAAGAGAGCAAAAGAATGGGAGATTTTCAATTCTGCTCTATGGTTATCAGGCTCGGGGCAAGGATTCCATTCTCCCTCCCAGACGTGCTGAGCTACATCCATAACCTTAGAGGATAAATGTAGGCAAAAGTAAGTCTAAATATTTTTAAGACTAAAAATATTTAGTCAAATGGTTGATTGCATTATATTCTTAAATAAGCTCGAATAATGCTTTAATGAGTTTTGAATGAATACCTTTATCTCACAAGAGATGAAGTTTATGACTGACATCTGTGCATTAAGCAGGTTGTATAAATAAATATATTGCACCTCCTTATAAGTAATTCGTATATATGGCAACATGTATTCAAAGCATATATGTTACATCTGATATATATGACATCTTACAGGATTAACAGCATAGGCATCTCTTAAGTCAGATCCTTTGAATATATTAGGAACATGAAGATGACGTAAATGTGCCAAGTCTGCACCATTCTCAGGAATCTCCTGTGAAAAATGAAATAGATAAATTAATATATATATGCATATATATATATATATATATATATATATATATATATATATATATATATATATATAATTACAAACACACACACACACACACACACATATATATATATATATATATATATATATATATATATATATATATATATATATATATATATATATATATATATATATATATATATATATATATATATATATTGTGTGTGTATATATACATATTAGAACTGTAAATACATTTGCGCACACACTCATATGTATATATATATATATATATATATATATATATATATATATATATATATATATATATATATATATATATATATATATATATATGTATGTGTGTGTGTGTGTGTGTGTGTGTGTGTGTGTGTGTGTGTGTGTGATTATCTAATTGTGCTTATAGAAATGAGCCCAAGCTCGTAACTTCCCGTCTCCTGGTCGGTTCCATTTTGTACTTAGTGATACTTATCATGCTTGCCCTTAAAACTATGGAATGAGTTAGCATTAACTACCTCCTCGCTTAGCAAATTCCGATTATCAACAGCTCTTACATTAAAAAAGTACTTCCTTACATTCTTCAAAGAAGTTTTCTTGCGAAGCTTCAAACTATGACCTCTAGTTCTAGAGCCAGCCATATCAAAATATCCATCCCTATCCACTCTATTATAACCATGAAGGACTTTAAAAACCGTCACCATATCCCGCTCATTCTTCTAGCTTCAAGTGATGATAAGTAATTTTCTCAGCCTCTCGTCATAACTGAGATTGAGTATTTCTGGACCAGTTTCGTGGCATGTCTTTGAACTTTTTCCAGCTTAACTACGTGCTTTTTCATGTGTGGATTCCAAAAGAGGGCTGTATATTCAAGCTTTGGCCTCACATAAGTTACATAAGTTTTTCTGAACACTTCCTTGTCCATGTGCCTGAAGGCTACCCTTACATTTGCTAAGAAAGCATATACTGTCCTTACTATGCCATTTATAGGCATTTCAGGAGACAAATCTCCCAGTATGTTTACTCCTATATCTCTCTCATTCTCTGTCTCTTGAAGTTCTACACCTGCCATTGAGTAGTCAAGCTTGGGACTTCTTGCACTTGTACCCATTCTCATTACCTTACATTATGAAGCACTGAATTTTATTAGCCACTTTCTGACCACTCAAATAGACTATTTAGATCCTCCTGATGTTCTCTACCTTTATTCTCGTTTCTTACTTTTTCACAATCTTTGCATCATCTGCAAAAATATTTATGAATTAATTTACAGACTCTGGTAGGTCATTTACATATACTAGGAAGAAAAGTGATCCTAAAAGTGAACCCTGTGGAATTCCACTACTAACTCTTCTCCATTCAGACACTGAGTGTCTTACTCTAACCCTATGTTAACTTCCTTCTAAGTAAGTTTTTATCCATTCTAAGACATTTCCACCTATTCTAGCCATTGGTTGCAGCTTCTTAATAAGTCTCTCGTGTGGCACAGTGTCAAATGCTTTCTGGAAGTCCAGGAATATGCAATCTGCCCAACCCTCTCTTCTCTGTATGATTCGGCTTACCTCATCATAAAATTCTAATAAGTTTGATACTGTTGACCTACCCTTTATGAAGCCATATTGTCTCAAAGACAAAAAGTTGAAGGATTCCAAGTGAAAAGAGATATGTTTCCTTAGTAGTTTCTCCATAACTCTGCAAACTATGCTGGTCAAGGAAACAGGTCTATAGTTTAGAGCCGTATCCCTCCTTCCCTTTTTGAAGATAGGTACCACATTCGCTTGTTTCCAGGATCTTGGAATCTCCCCTGACTCCAGCGACTTTTCAAATATAATACTTAGTGCTGCTGATATTGATTTAGTGCATTTTTTAAGTACATAAGGGGATATGTCATCAGAACCTGTATCTTTATGGGCATCTAACTCCATCAGAGCTTTGCATACCTCTGGTCTCCAACACTGTCCCATGAGCTTCTAGCTCTGCAATCTGAGGGGGTGGGGTATTTTCTACTGTAAATACAATTTAAACTCCTTGGTCAATTCCTCACAAATCTCTTCATCTGTCTCAGTGATGCTTCCATCTGCTCTCTTTAGGTTTAAAACCTGTTCTTTTACCTTCAGTTTTCCTCTGATTAAGCTACAGAAAAGCTTGGGATTTTCAATGGCCTTCCTGGTGATATCCCTTTCATAGTCTCTCTCTGCCTCTCTCCTATTACTTATGTAATAATTTCTTGCTCCTCTATAAGTCTGCCAGGGATTTATGTTTTTTCTCCCTCTATACCTTTTTCAGCGTTTGTCTCTGCACTCCTTAGCCCTTTTACACTCATTATCGAACCATTTCTCTCTGACATGAATTACACCTACTTTGGTGACAGGTATGCAGCAATCTACTATCTTCCCATATTTCTCACAAAAGATGTCGTACATTTCTTGTACAGATTTGTTGTTAAATAAGGTCTTTCAGTCAATAACGGCAAAAAGCTCATTCATTTTGATGTATTCTCCTTTTGAAGAGTTCCTCCTCATGTCCTCAGTGCCTCTAATTTCAGGCAGTACATCTTCGATGATATACTCCATCTTGACAGTACAATTCACCGTAAGGCAATTCGCCGCAGAACAATTGGCCGTAGGAAAATTCATTGTAAGACAAATCGCCGTACGGATATTCCGCCGCGAGGACATTTTGCCGTAAAGCATATAGGATGACTTATATAAAGAGAGATGAAAAAAAATTTGGTATGGTTCCCATTATTAGCTCTTGGTTTTGAAATTGACTTTTGCTATGTGTAATATAAAGTCGTTTAACTGTAAAGGAATTGAATTTAAAGGGGTCATTTTAGCGTCATGTGTTTGAAGGAACCCTTTTAATCATTTGTCTAACACCAGCAATAGCATAGAAGGTTTTCATAATACACTGCAAGCATCCCTTACAAATACTCATCCAAATGTATGGATGGAAACTTATCATTCTCTTAAGAAATGAAGAATCTTTCTAAAAAGAAGATAATCGATTGCACAAGAGGAGAAACTTAAAAAAAATACAAAGATGTTTATAAGCGCATACTAAGCATAGTCAGAGGGTACGATCGAAATAAAAGAAACAACATTATTTACGTGCAATTGCAATGAACATACATGGTTTTTAGCTCTCAAAATGTTGTCTCTAAAATAAAGTGTAATGTGTGCCCTTTCATTACATTGTATTTTTAACTTTATTTTTCCTACTCTTTTTAGTTTTTTTCCCTACTGTTTTACTGTCATCTTCTCTGCTTTACGGCAAAATGTCCTTGCGGTGGAATATCCGTAGGGCGATTTGTCTTACGGCGAATTTTCCTATGGCCAATTGTCCTGCGGCGAATTGCCTTACGGCGAATTGTCCTTGAACCATACTCCACCAACAACATACAGTTAGATTCAGACTTACTTGGATGTGAGCCAACACTTCATGGGAAATTCTTCCTCGATATCTCCATTTTCCTTCGGTTATTTCTTTGACTTCTGGAATCTCCCACATTGGTGAGCGACCTTCTGCATCATGCCAGACGAATATGGTACCATTTACTTCAAGGCACTCCCAGCTTTTGACACGTGCACTCTTAGGAACTGAAAAAAAGCAAAGGCTTTATCACCAGCAGATTCTAAATGCCGACGCAATTCAAACTATGAAGTTTCATGTAACTTTCAATATATCTTCAGTAAATGAATATCTAATAGGTACAGCACAGAAGTTCTATAGTTTAAAAAGTGGCCTACATTTCTACCAGCTATTAGGACCATCATATAACTATTGACAACTGGGCTATCTCCTGTGCCTTACCTTTTGTGCAATTTGGGATATATGAACAGGATCCATCTTCACCCTCAAACTGCCATCCATGAAAAGGACATTCAATTCTATCACCTTTGACTACACCACCAACAGCCAAATTGGCTCCTAAATGAGGGCAATAGGCATCGACTACATTGGCTTTCCCATTTTGTCCACGGAAGACCGCAAGAGATTCGCCCAATGCTTGGACTGGCACTACCTGAAAGAGGGAAAGTTTTTCTCTCATATGCAAAGTTTGCCTTGCAATGACTCCAATGGCTAAGAGCTTATCACATTTTTGACTCAGAATTTACTATCTGTATGTGAACCTAATAATAAGAATCAAAAGGGTTTTGGGTCTTAAAAATGTTGCTTATTGGACCGAGAGTACATTTTCCACATGATTACTTTAAAGGACAAGTATGATTTAAAACCTCACCAAATTGTTTGCTTTTATAATTGGTCTAAGTCAACTAAAAAAGAGAAGTTCTCTCATATAATTTGCAAATTCTTACCTGAGCTACCGGAACATTCCTGGATTCTGCAATGGCAAACCATCCATTGGGATAAGCAGGTGGAAGCTCTCCCTTTTTTCTCAGTCGCTGCACATTCCTAATTTTCTCAGCCAAAGATTTGCCGCTTTCAGCAGTAAAGCAACCCCAGCCAATATCTTCCATACTCTGTTGACAAAAAGGAGATGCTAATATGATGCATATATGCAAATGTGCATATTTAACGCAAGGTATATTCATATACACAGATCTCTCAAAATCAGGCAAGACACAGATACACTAATGTGTAATTGAATACATATACTTTTTGCTAGCAAACAAATGCGATGTTCTCCAAAACAAAGCCTCATATTAAGAACATTTTATATATGTTTACTACTATATGATACCTATTCTTGTTCTAGTGGCAAACGTGCAAGTGCCTCACTAATATTTTTTATACACTTATAAATATATGATTACCAATAGCAAATACATAAAATAGACGCCAAACTCATCATAAACATTAAGCGCAAGTACAACACAAATTAATAGGTTGCAATTGGTTATTTTGATTCAAGAAAATTAAATATATCCATATGGAAAATATCTGAAGACAAAGTGATTATTATCACTACACAAACTTATGCGGTACAGAAAAGGAAATTTAATATATATATATACATGCATATATATATATATATATATATATATATATATATATATATATATATATATATATATATATATATATATATATATATATATATATATATATATATATATATATATATATATATATATATATACATATATATATATATATATATATATATATATATATATATATATATATATATATATATATATATATATATATATATATATATATATATATATATATATATATATATATATATATATATATATATATACATATATATATATATATATATATATATATATATATATATATATATATATATATATATATATATATATATATATATATATATATATATATATATATATAGATAGATAGATAGATAGATAGATAGATAGATAGATAGATACACACACACACAAATATATATATATATATATATATATATATATATATATATATATATATATATATATATATATATATATATATATATATATATATATAGAGAGAGAGAGAGAGAGAGATAGATAGATAGATAGATAGATAGATAGATAAATAGATAGATAGATACACACACACACAAATATATATATATATATATATATATATATATATTATATATATATATATATATATATATATATATATATATATATATATATAATCAAATAAGCACATTACCAAAAGGGAAAACATGAATTATTTTTACCCCGACTGGGAGTCGAACCTAGGACACATAATTATTGTGCCAAGGCGCTACCAACTACACCACAGGAGGTCTTAATAGGAAAGCAAACCTTACAGATTTTATCTGCTATACTAGGAATGAACGAATTCTATCTGAATGCCACTCTGTTCATATTACAGTTTCCCCCAGCCTCACTCGTGGTTTCGTTTTCGCATTTAATTCAACTCCCAATCTCATTCGGGACAAACAAAATGAAACATGTTTTTACATATGGTAATGTGATCAATTGATTATTGTTGGTCCTGAAAGAGATTGGGAGTTGACTTAAATGCGAAAACGAAGCCACGAGTGAGGTTGGTGGAAAATGTAATATGAACAGAGTGGCATTCTGATAGAATTCGTTCATTCCTAGTATGGCAGATAAAAAATGTAAGGTTTGTTTCCCTTTTAAGACCTTCTGTGGTGTAGTTGGTAGAGCCTTGTCACAATAATTATGTGTTTCAGGTTCGAGTCCCGGTCGGGGCAAAAATGATTCATATACATACATATATATATATATATATATATATATATATATATATATATATATATATATATATATATATATATATATATATATATATATATATATATATATATATATATATATATATATATATATATATATATATATATATATATATATATATATATATATATATGTTGTTGTTGTTCCGGCTTTACGTCACGGACTTCCTTTTCTATCAAGGGCGAGGACGGTTGCCTTCTTGCTAAGGACTTGTTTTGGCAGGAGTAATCGCTACCTTGAGTGCATGCCCTTGCTAACCTCAGACCGTGACGGGGTGCGAACCCTCGACCTGAGGCCTCAGAGTCGCGGACGCTACCGCTTGAGCCACGGTGACTTACATATATATATATATATATATATATATATATATATATATATATATATATATATATATATATATATATATATATATATATATATATATATATATATATATATATATATATATATGATCAAGAGTACGTGGGCTTGGCGCAGAGAAATTCCCTTAAAAGAAAATATTTCTATCATAAGTTCTAGAAATAGACGTCTTACAGAGAGCAGCAGCGGTTTAAAAACTCCAATTTAAAGTTACTTAATGCTTCCATGTACTCCCCCTTTTTTTCTCTCTCTCTCTAAAAACTCTCCATTGTTTCTCCAGCAATAAGACAGTACTAAAGGGAATTGCAAAAGAGGAGAATTTTACGACCCATTGTTAACCTTCAGGAAATTCCTTTTTTTCCTTTTTACTCTTTAGTGCCCTTGATATTGTTCCATAGTTATGCTTGAGGATGCAGGACGTCCTCCTTAGACGTACATAATAGTACCCAAATAGATATAGGGCTGCTTTAGATGTGTACCATATGTACTCTACAATATCCTGGTACTTAGGGGCATTTGATAAAAATAAAAGTAAAAGATACCTTTGGTATGAACTCTTGACTTTTGTTTGAAATACAGCATCGTGAATTTGGTATTTCTATAATAATAATAATTATTATAATGATTCTTTATATGTAAACCAGCTAAATGAAGGACAAAAGTTTGCTTTAAAGGCATGAAATCTGTAGATCCTATCGTATCCCCTTAAGCTATCTCTCTCTGCCTGATGATTTACCTCTGCTTACAAGAGTCATAATCTTGATGAACTCTATCCAATGTTATACAAAAAGAGAAAGAATATGCGTCGTATCTCAAAACTCTTTGCTCCCAACCAGGATCTTCGAAACACTGGAAGGAACTGAGACAAAAAAAAAAAAAGACATAAAAAGAGCCTCAGTGAACACTGATTGCAATAACGCAATATCATGTGACAACATATTATCCTTGGAGATAAAAAAGGTTTATCGTAATTGGTATGAAGAAAATATAAGGATAAATGTTAGAAATATCATCATCCAAAGGATAAATGCTTTATTCCCTATTTCAAATATCACATAAAGAGGAATATCCATATTCAAAACTTTAAAAAATGTAAAATATCGTAAGTTAAAGTCAATTGTAACAGATGACTATTTTTTAGCGATTTTCATAGAATTCCATAATTCCAGTCTTTACAGTTGGGTATACCTTTGAGATCATATACTGTAACAAAAAATCATTATTCGGATAATACTGAGCCTATAATTATCATTATTCTATATATGTGTAAATAATAATAAAATACCCACTGTCAATCTCAGCGACGAACCTCATAATATCCTGAATCTGTGTTTCTATCATCCCAGAGACAATTTGACTTCATACGTCTTTCTAACCGATAGGGGGGGGGGGCAGTAGCTCAGTGGAAGCGCACACGAGTGGGGAAGTAACTACTGCAGGTTCTATCCCACCGCAGGGCGTTAGAAAGGGCACCCAGGTTTAATTCCCTAACTCCAGTGTGTCTGTGTCCAGCCCCATTCGAATGGGGACTAAGCATGACACATAAAACGTGTTCCTAACCATTATGGGGTGACATGCTCTTACCATCAGCGCATGGCAAAATTAGGAAAATTAAAAGTTTTCTATTCTGAGATATTTCAACATCTAATATACACAGAAATCGCTTCTAATCTATCACAGAAATAGCTTCACCTCTAGTGAAAAAAAAAAACAAACTTTTATGCGTGTGTGTGTGTGTGTTTTTTTTTTTTTGCAATACATCCAAGATAAAAAAGTTTATTAACATAAAAAATATGGGAGTATCATTGACATATCCAAATACATCACCGATAACGCAAGAAGTGAAGTAATAATCTTTTGTATGCACTGCCACTGAATGGAAGTTCAAATTTAATCAACTACCAATTACTGTTTTATACAGCTTCAATACTTAACCTTCATTACCTTGTCATAGTGTAAATGGTACCAAGCAGGTGATAAGCAGAATGAACTCCAATTATTAACATTAAGAAAGAGGAATTGTGTTGATTTAAGTAAATTAAAAATTGACAATGATTTGTTAACATTTTGGAGAAAGTTACGGAAAAAAATATTCCGTATCCAGTGGTAAAGATATTCTCCGCAGTAACCATCATTCGTTTTCTTTTGAAGTTATACTTGATATATACAAACCAAAACATCCCTAAAAATGAGATTTTCACACTCTTTCCATTGTTTGTTGCGAAGGATTTTTTTTTCTAGCTTTTTGCTAATTATAATCCAAT
>JAXCGZ010011321.1:302500-310000 GCA_037179515.1 Halocaridina rubra
AGCAGGATAATTGGGTATAATATTGAATGCTTGTCAAAAGGTGGGGAGGCATTAGTAGCATGGATGCTTAGGTTGTTGAATATATGCTTCAGGAAAGGGAGGCTCCCAAATGAATGGAGGAGTGTATGTGTAGTTCCATTTTATATAGGGAAAGGAGATAAGTATGAGTGTAATAGATTTAGAGGAATTAGTTTGAGTGTAGTTGGTAAGGTATATGGAAGAGTGTTAGTCAAGAGAATTAGCAAAGGTACTGAGAGACTGACTGGGAAAGAACAGTGTGGATTCAGGAGAAGAAAAAGATGTGCAAATCAGTTGTTTGTGGTAAGACAGGTGTGTGTAAAGTTCTTGGAGAAAGGGAGGGACACTTTTGGGGCTTTTATGGACTTAGAGAAACTGTATGACAGGGTTGATAGAGAGTCACTGTGGAGTGTGTTGTGACTGTATGGACAAAGGGCAAAGAGTTTAGCATGAAAAGTAGAACATGTATTAGAGTCGGGAATGGTGTGAGTGATTGGTGTGAGGTGAATGTAGGGTTATGTCAAGGTTGTGTAATATTGGCATGGTAGTTTTATGTGTGTATAGATGGAGTGGTAAGGGAAGTAAATGAAAGATTATTAGAATAAGGTGAGTGCATAAGTGGCTTAATAAACGAGGCATTTGAAGTATGGTTGCGTGTAAGCAATGTAGAGGCATATGAAAGACATAGTGCAAAGAGGAGGTTAGAGAAGATCATGGTGTGGGTGGCAAAGAGAGAAGCGGATGTAAAGTGAGGTAGATGCTTCTGAGAATTTTGAAAGGAATATAAAGAGATATTTTGGAAGGAAGTGAAAAGAGTAAGGAAAGGTGAATCTGGTAGAGAGGAGAGGGTGAAAGGCGTAGATGGGCAATTGCTAGTAGACGAAATAAAGGAGAGAGAGATGGGCTAAGTATGTAAAGGAACTGTTAAATGAGGAAGATGATAGAGAGGCAGAGATTGTGGCTGTGGGAAATGAATGGAGAATGCCAGTGCTAGGTGATGAAAATGATAGAGAAATAACAAAAGAGGCAGTACATTTGAACTTGAGAGAAATGAAAGCAGGAAAAGCACCTGAGATAATTGGGTGTAATGTTGAATGCTTGTCAAAAGATGGAGAGGCATTATTAGAATGGATGCTTAGGTTGTTGAATATATGCTTCAGCAAAGGGAGGCTCCCAAATGATTGGAGGAGTGCATGTGTAGTTCTATTTTATAAAGGGAAAGGAGATAAGTATGAGTGTAGTAGATTTAGAGGAATTAGTTTGTTGAGTGTAGCTGTTAAGGTATATGGAAGAGTGTTAATCAAGGGAATTAGGAAAGGTACTGAGAGACTGACTGGGAAAGAACAGAGCGGATTCAGGAGAGGAAACGAATGTGCATATCAGTTGTTTGTGGTAAGACAGGTGTGTGTGTTCTTGGAGAAAGGGAGGGACACTTTTGGGGCTTTTATGGACTTAGAGAAACTATATGGCAGGGTTGATAGAAAGGCACTGAGTAGTGTGTTGTAACTGTATGGAATAAGTGAAGGTTTTTTGAATGAGGCGAAGAGTTTTTACATGAAAAGTAGAACATGTATTAGAGTCGGGAATGGTGTGAGTGATTAGTTTGAGGTGAATGTAGGGATGTGTCCAGGTTGTGCAATATTGGCATGGTTGTTTTATGTGTATATAGGTGGGTTGGTAAGGGAAGTAAATGAAAGAGTATTAGACAAAGGCAGGAAACTAGTGGGTGAGTATGGAAGGTTGTGGAAATTGAACCAATTGCTATTTGTTGATGGTAATGTAATGGAGGCTGATACTGAGAATGAGCTGAATATTTCTGTGACTGAGTTTGTTAGGGTGTGTGATATGATGGATGATATGGGTGAATACTGGTAAAAATTAAGTCATGAAATGCACGAGGAGTGTTAATGTTGGCAGATTGTATATAGGAGTGAATGGGGAGTTATTTCTAGAAGTTGAAAGTCTTAAGTATCTGGGGTCGCATGCATCAAGGAGTGGAGAAGTGGATGCAGAGGAAAGTCATAGAGAGAAGAAAGCAAGTAAATGGCTAGGTGGGTTGAAAAGTTTAATAAGAAATAGGTATTTGCCTACTCATTGTATAGAGCAGAGACTTGGAATGCAAGAGAGGATGAAAGTAACAACTTGAATGTAATGAACATGAGGTTTTTGAGATGTATGATTGGTGTATCTAGATTGGATGGAATAAGAAATGAGGATTTGAGCTAGGCCTAGAATGAGCTGGATGGATTGCGCGCAAATTGCATTGAATGTACATAGAACGTCAGTGAAACAGGGAAGAGAGTGTGCAAGATATAGGAATGAGTGGAGGACGATTGTGTATAGCTGACATGGGCCAAAGAGATTTCTCGCACCTGCTATCTCAGTGAACTATGATGGACGGGTGTGAGGAGAGTTGCCATGTGATTAAGCTGCGGCTGTCAGGTCTCATAGTGAAATATTCTTGCCGGCCTACCATCTGGATGACCCAAGCTGGGTGGAAGGGGGGGAGGAAATGTGGCAACCCTTTATCCCCAAAGAGCTACGAGGAGTAGTAGAAGTATGTATGGATCGTGGTGAATGCCTGTTTCTAGATTCGGCCACCCCCTTACAAGGAGGTATGAGGTCATATGTATGTATATATATATATATATATATATATATATATATATATATATATATATATATATATATATATATATATATATATATGTATGTATATATATATATATATATATATATATATATATATATATATATATATATATATATATATATATATATATATATATATATATATATATATATATATATATATATATATATATATATATATATATATATATATATAATCAATAATATGAAAAAGAAAATATGTAATGGGCGATTGCTCTCATTGCACTAATTCTTGCTATAATGACTAAAAGATGACCTAAAATATAGCCAAATTGTCAACTAAGAAAGCAAATAGAGTAGTACACTATTTCCCTCAGAGAAAAAAGATCGACTTTGCAGGTTACCTTCTCCTGTGTCTTTGCTTTTAGTTGAATTGAAGAATAGAACCTTAACATCTTTAATGCTTTTCCAGAGGTCGGCTTCACTATATTGCATTTTGTCAGCAATTGTATTAGTCATTATAGGGTTGCTAAACAGAGTCTGATATTGTCCCTGTTGCTCTGCAAATATACTTCCACTCTTATTCGCACTTTCTAAATTCTCTTGTCATATAAAATGCACATACGCGATACTTGCTTAGAATGACCCACAAGCTTTCACAAAGGAGATTTAAATATAGATACATATAAACACAACCATACACCCATGGTTTTGACTGAGCATATAGGGAGAGATATGTTGATATGGTTGGCTCTAGAACTAGAAGCCATAGTTTAAAAGCTTCTTAAGAAAATGACTTTACAGGACGACTTTTGTAGTGTGAGATTAGTTGATAGCTGGAAGTCGCTAAGTGAGGAAATAATAAGTGCTAAATGTTTTTTTTTTTTTTTTATTCAGATATGATAAGTGTCATTGAGGAAAATGTGATGCCTGATAGAAGAAGGGGAGTTAAAATCATAGGGTTCTTTCCCGCGAATACAATTAATAAAACAAAAACAAAAAACAACACTTATCACGCATATGTCCAAGGTTTCCCCATATTTGAAATACATCTATTTCTATAGAATCTAGAACTACAAATGTTGCCTCACACTCCATTTCATTTTCCAACAGTAAAATATTAAGCTTTAATCTAATCATCGCGTCTATCGCAAGTCCATTGTAGCGATGGGATTCTATTTTCTTCTGTGTTATGGAATATAATATATACCCCCCCACCACCACCAGAAAAAATGACACTACAACATGAGCCTTCCTAAATATAATGTTGTGCTCGTCTCGAGGAATAATCTGCCACGTCATTAAGATTTTGAGAAGTAAGCCACATATAAATATTTTTACCTTATTTTATTAGTCACTCTAAAATATTTTCTAACCATTTTAAATACGATAACTAAAATGGAAGTGAGAACAGCAATTGTGAAATCTTAACCCATAATTGCTATATGCAATGAAATTTAGATAATATTATAAAATTCTTTGTAAAAGAGACTCATAGGAATAACCACATGCTTTCTTATGATGACTTTAACAGATTCATGTAAGATGGTGTTAATAGATTTGATTACAGTTCTAGTACTAAGGGACACATGCTGCCAACCTATGTGTGATCAGGTCCTTCATGGGAGGTCAGGGAGAGTGTCACTCAGTTTAAAGTTCCAGTCAAAAATATGAAAAAGGGATGAGATTGAAGGTGGCTTTAACACTCATTCTGCAAGCAGTAAAAAGGCGTCTTTCTGTACAGCTTGTGAGAAAAAAAAAACAATTCTATATATAACTATGAATTGGAGTCTTAAGTTTGAGGAACTTGTTCCCAAAAGTTAAAAAATACTATAAATAAAAAAAACAGTGAAATTCTCCTGATTTGCACCCATATCTGAGTAATTTCTGAAACCGAAATGAATTTACAGATGGGAAAATAGAAAATAATAATAATTAAAAAAAAATGATCCTGAACGATAAAGATCAACTGATACTCATATATTACAAGTTCATCAATGAGCAGAGATGAGCGAGCGGTCACACATTTTATAGTGCAAGGAAGAAGAGAAGTGTAATTTCATCAGAAAGGAACCAGAAGGAGTGGAGATATAAAAAGAGGTTATAACACTCAAGCATTTCCAAAGAAAGCTCGGACGAAGAGGCTATCAACCTTAGGGTGACAAAAACTGGGGATGTGCGTCGCGAAATTCTATTAACATAAATACAATAGCACAGGGAAAAGGGGGTTTGGGGATAAGAGTGATTTTTTTCTTCTGAGGGGAAAGGGTGGGAGGATGACTCTCCATGAAGGTGACTGTTAGTCCCCCTCCTCCTCCTCCTCTTATATATCCTCAAAATCTTTTCCTCACCTCTCTCACTTCTAAAACTTTGATTCTCTAGACTCAAATTGTAGCTCAATTAATTCGAATATTATAAAGCATAACACCTTAGATTAGCTATTCATATCAGAATGGGAAAGTTACGATCGATCAATATATATATATATATATATATATATATATATATATATATATATATATATATATATATATATATATATATATATATATATATATATATATATATTTGCGTGTGTGTGTGTGTGTATACACACAGAGTATATATATATATATATATATATATATATATATATATATATATATATATATATATATATATATATATATATATATATATAGCTCCATGTTGTAGATTAGCTTAAGGCACCAGCCGCTCCTTTGCGATACTACAGCTGAAGGTCTTTCGGACTTGACTAAATCTGTTCAAGATAGTTCGATATTAAGTCTTCCTTCAGTTATGGCTCTTTTTCTATGCTTATATTAACCCCGAGTTTTCTTGGATAATCTTGGCTAGCCTTCACATCTGACAAGTCACAACTCTCTTCGTCTCTGTTTCTCTTTACGTTTTCTTAGTGCCCAGGCCCGTTGAGGGCAGTTTTTCTTATTTTCCCCGTCCTGGTGTCACAATATATCCAAAGCTGTATGTATGTTTTTGAAAAATATATATGTTCTTAAGATGTTCAAAAGATGTATTCATCGGCTTCGAACAACAGTTTTTTTTTCCCTTAGGCTACGGTCACACCAGAAGCGACGAGCGGGAGGCTTGAGCGGGGAAGGATGACGCGACATGATGAAACTCATTAAATTATATGTGGGTGGCTACATTGGATGAGCGGGGGAGGTATGTCGCTCCCCTTACTCTCCTCGCTTAACGCTACGTGATACAGCATGTTCCTAAAGGACGCGTACTGCCTAGCGACATCCCTAGCTATATTCATCATTTTCATCATGTCGACTGAACAAATTATCGGAGACGTTGACACTTCCTATTTGGACAGGCATCGCGATGACGCTGATCTCGCAGCTCATCGCTCCACGCTACCTCCCCGCTCGTCTCGTCTGATGTGGTCGCAGCCTTACAGCAGGAAATTAAGAGCTAACCAGTAAGAAATCGCGCATTGGCATGCCATAACCTCTAAGGACATCACATCATAGGAAAGTTTTGCAACCAGATATTGCATATGAAATGGGGGGTGGGGAGAAGGAGACATTCAAAATACTAAAGAGAAATTGATCTGTTTAATGACAGATTTGAGTCCGTGAGATCAGTAAAATGTTTATGGGGATATTCGCGAAAGTTGTTACAGATGATTCTTAAGACATGTTTAAAAAAGATCCTGATGTATTGCAAAATGATTTTTTTGTAAAGTATTTAATGCAAGCTTCTTTTTTTTTCTTTTTTTTCAGAAGATATGAAAAAGTTAATCACAGTAATAATAACATTATCTGATTTGTTTCACTCTCCCTAAATCTTCCATACACTAAATTACTCTCATCCTTCAGATATGCTTAAAGTTTTTCGAATATCGTCTACGCCTTCTTCTTAATCAATTCATATATTCAAGATGAAGCAGAAAAAATTAAGCACTCCTCAGTGCTTTTCTTATTTCAAATGAAGATACAATTGAGTCAGTAGCTGATATTATGACAATCAATCTAGAGCTCTATGTAGTTTTTCCTCCTAGTGGACTATGGGTTCGAAAGTAATATGTTATATCATCAGTCCAAGGCTGGCCTTTTATTTTATTTTTTTTAATTTATTTACCCAATGCATCTAAGAGATTTAATTTATAGACTTGGGTAGTTCTGAACAGTTGCACAGTCTATAAATTTTCCAATGCATGTACAAAATGCAGCCCCTTTTGTTGAGATTTCTAGGTCTATTTTCAACTGCTCTCTCTCTCTCTCTCTCTCTCTCTCTCTCTCTCTCTCTCTCTCTCTCTCTCTCTCTCTCTCTCTCTCTCTCTCTCTCTCTCTCTCTCTCTCTCTCTCTCTCTCTCTCTCTCTCTCTCTCTCTCTCTCTCTCCTGAATAGCAGGTCTCCCAGACTCTAGATATGCCACAGTACACCTCCTGTACATTATGTGACCGAACTAATGCTAACACTCTTGACCACTATTGTCTTCAGTGCCCCACAGTGAGAGATGTTTTACCACGAGGTCAGAACTTAATACAGATCTGCTCATTTTTACTTAATGATGACAACCTTGATGTTATTCTTGCTCGTTTTCCTCACTTTGGTGGCCATTAATTATATTGAATTATACATATATTTTCTGTATGTTGCTGTATAATTCTGCTTGTGCATTCTGCGTTTCTCTGAGCTTTACTTTTGCATATAATGTACTCTGTGCTGCCATTCTGTGAGTTGTGAGTTAGTATGCAGCAATGTTTTATCAATATGTACACCTCCCTGTAAACCATGTTCAATTCTTGGTTTTATATCCATTTGAAGCATTATTTGTATGAACTCATGTAATGTCTGACGCCTTGGCGCAATAAATTAATAAAATAAAATAATCTCCTGC
>JAXCGZ010011321.1:315000-327500 GCA_037179515.1 Halocaridina rubra
ATCTGAGGTAACCAGCATTGCAGGATCAAATTTATTTTCATGATACATATAACTACAAAAGTACTATGATCTTCTCAGATGAGGAACTTAGGTGACTTACAAGATAACTCATCTATCGAAAGTCATTTAAGTTATCCCTATTGTGTTATGAATGAGTTGATTATCCTTCCCTTCGGGTAACATACAAAATGGTTGAATTTCAGTGGGATTTCATATTTAGGTTATTATTAGAAAGAGATACTTTACTTCCTCTGCAAATGGCATTTGACAAAGTTTATGGTCCATCGAAACATGCCATCCAGGTTGGTTAGGTATAACTGGTTAGTTAAATTGTACAGCAAGTATGACGTGACGATAATTATTTTCCTTAGACCCACAGAGAAGACATTCCTGACAGCGTGTCAATTGGGAATCGTTGTCCATCGGTCTTGCTACTGCATTATTAAATACAATGATACAGGAGCGTCAGTATAAATTTCGATGCAAAGCTCAGACGAAAACTGAATATGAATATGAATAATTTTTGAAGACATTTTGTAATATCTTTTGCATCGTATATTGTTCAGTATCGCTGGACGCAATTATATAAACATAAAAGGAAGTAAGAAACTCTACTAACCCTTACTGAATATTCAAATAGATAGAATTCACTGCTCAAAGATGTAAAGCAGAGCTATGATAATACAATCAAATCTCCAAGTGACTTGCGGAAAAGTGTCCACACATTAGCTATTTCATTCACTTTTCATCTCAATATTAGGACTGGCATTTAGTCATCAAGCGGCTATGATTCCTGGAAAACTTACCTGAGAGCTCAGAGGCCATACTTCAATCAATGACCTTGCCATTGATATTGCAAGATGGAGTGATACTTCTCGTAAGGTAATATAGGAAGTGACGAAGAAAATCCATGCATCATCTCCCTGATACTATAATTGTCAAAGGGTATCCCGAAGAAGCAGCAACGTCAGTAGTTTCAATCAGTGCATAACGTACGAGGCAAAATCACCTTTAGTGTGAAAATATACACGTACATTGAAGGTCAAAGGGAAAGCGAGGCTATGACTCAATGTACTGGTTGGGTGTAATATGCGAAAATGAAGAGAGTGGCAGTCAGGAAAACTGCTCTTCTATTCTGATAACTTGCGTGGGAGCTTGCAAATTTTACTATGTTCTCCAGAAAGAAATACAAATTGTAAAATCAGGCAAGGCTAAAAATAGTCTAGATAAAGAAAAATTGAGAATTAGAGATGAAGTTAAGAAGAAAGTTGATGATCAGGCATGGCCAGCTCACATATCAGAACACGAGCCCAAGAATATTTACATCATGGCCTAAGTTTGTTCAAACACATCTCAGAAAGAACGGCGGCTTGCCGAATCCTAAGGCAAATTCCAGGTTTATACCAACACAATATATCTCCAAACAGAACTTTTCTGTCTAATCAACCCTTCGTAGACATGTGCAAGCTGTAGACGTTCACAAAGGATTGTACTGAGGAGGAAGAAGTCGAGGTAGACCTGAAGAATGATGATGAAAGATAACTGGGCATAACTAGAAGTTAGAGCTCCATTTCATTTTAGGTATCAGTTTCTTCCAACACTTGTACACTGATACCTTGATTGAAATCTTTTCTAGACCATCCGTGAAGCTTATCGTGATTTATAAATTTGTGAAGTGCAGGAGGGTCAATAAAATGAGTGAGGAGACACAATATTAGCAAAGTGCTATAAGCATACTTAAATATAGTTGTGATTACTTTTCTTTATGCTAAAAGAACTGTCGAAACATTTCACCTGAATCTTCATTTGTAGATATTATCTAACCCAAACCAAAACTACGGAAAATTGTAATATAAGAAATTGATGGTACTTGATCTATTGGATTGTGTTGTCTTCAAAATCAAATATGCATTATAGAGCTCAGTCTTTGAACCACCTTGTGTAGTAAAATACAATAGGAAAAAAGAAAGTTATGAAAAGCATGGAACAATGATTCATTTTGGAAAAAAAAATTTCCAGAGTTTTTAGGTATATTAGGGACAGAGTAAAGTATAAGTGCCTGTCTCTGCTCATTCAGAGGTTGAAGTGTCACAAATGAAATATTGTACAAAAGCTTCTGTGGTATTATCTATTAAAGACCAAATTTATGGTCTCACGTCTTCTGAAAATTATTCACAAGTTGAAAATCTTAGAGCCGTAATTTTTGTGCATGGCAATAAATTCTAAAGTGCAGAGATAAATTAGAACTGCTACTATGGATCAGTTATCATCTCAAAAATCATCGTTAGATACAGACCTTTTAAAATGTCTTATTAAATGTTGCCAACCTACACATATCACACAAACATACATATGCACACACACACACACACACACACACACACACACACACACACACACACACACACACACACACACACACACACACACACACACACACACACACATATATACATATATATATATATATATATATATATATATATATATATATATATATATATATATATATATGTATAATATATATATATATATATATATATATATATATATTATATATATATATATATATATATATATATATATATATATATATATATACACACACACACACACACACACACAGTTCACTTGTTACTATTATTATAGTATAGAGAAAAAAAAAATTAGATCCCTGTACTAAAGAGCTTAGGTAGCATTGTTAAGTGCCACTCGAGTTGCACAGTCTTTGGAGACAAAAGGGACCGTAACAGTTCTTTTCCCTTTCTGTATGACAAGACTTCTACCACGGAGTTAATGTCACTGCTAGTGCAGCGGGGTGTATTTCCTACGTGATCATTGCTCCTTTTACACATTCACTGCCTCCATTGATCATTGTTCCTTTTACAAATTTACTGCTGCCATCGTGGTTGCCACAACGACAATTGCTGCTACTTCTACTACTGTTACCACTGCTTCTGTGATGGTGGCAATGACACCCTCTTGCCAAAGATGTCATTGTATCATTGTTTTCATAAAAGTTGGCGTCACACACCGAGTCACTTTTATAGGTAACACGATTATTGTTATGTCTTGGAGGTGGTGTCGGCAGGGCACTGGCTGGGGTCGTTGAAGAGGAGCTACTGTCCTTGGTGCCAGAAATAGAGGGTACTTGACACCACTACACAATCATGCACAGAGGGAGTCGTTGACATGAGGGTCAACCCCTCCTCCTTCGGGTCTTTTATCCGTTCATCCTCAGTCAGGTTGATATACCTCAGTTGTTGCTACCTGGTTCTAAGAACTGTAAATGATCATGTTTATTAATTTTTTTGTTTTCCTAAGGTTGTTTTACTTGCACTGGAATAAAGTGACATGATGACGTATCATCAACTAGCGAATCAACTGCAAAGTGTCAATGACTATCATACTGTAAGTGCTGAATTTGCTGGATTTACGTTCGATTAACCTGTTTTTATTTGTATTTACTTAAGTATTCATTGTAAAGGGTAAATTCAAACAGCAGCGACATCAGAAGAGAATTCTCGCAGAAGTTTTTGAACTCTCCTCTACAAATTTCAAACCCCAGAATATAACAGGAAGAGCTCTCTCTCTCTCTCTCTCTCTCTCTCTCTCTCTCTCTCTCTCTCTCTCTCTCTCTCTCTCTCTCTCTCTCTCTCTCTCTCTCTCTCTCTCTCTCTCTCTCTCTCTCTCTCTCTCTCTCTCTCTCCTCGCAAGTTGCAATGACCCTACATGTCACAAGTTCACATATCTACAAAATGTACTCGACTTGTCATTTTAAAAAAAGACATGAATATAATATTGTTACGTCGAGCGGACAAACACTTACGACAGAGCTGTCACTTTTCACGCTTATATGACCAGCTTGCTGGTATTTTATGACTAGCTTGAGATAATACACGTAATAAAATTAAGCATTATTATAAACCCTTCATATTTACATTGTTATTGACTTTTCTCATCTCATGTTTGGTTAACACGTGACCGCCAAGGATAAATATTGACTCTGGAATTAAGAAGAAACAAAAAGAGTTCAGAGCAAAGTGCCAGAATCTTTTCCCCCTCCTTCCCCCATAAGGATTTCATTTTCTCTTATCTCAAGGGATATGCATCCTTTTTCACAGGCATATTTTTGACTGATGGAGAAGCGTGTGATGCTCGATGGGGGTGGTTTGGAAGATATGGAAAGTTGGAAAAAAAAAAAAGGAAAAGTTTTGTCAGATAGGACAGAAATGCCTCCAAAACTGTCCCTTTTAACCACTTTTTTATATCTTCCACTCCGCCTCTGTTCCGCACCTCTCAAGTACTCATTTCAGCATTGACATAAGTACATAAATATATACTTTATTTTGTTTGAGTGTGACACCGGGACAGGCAGGAAAATTGCCCTCATCAATAAAGGCCCGGGCACGAAGAAAACATTAAGAAGAAGAATAAGCAAAAAGTTACGGACAAGGCAGAGATGAGAAAAAGGACAGGCTGAAAGAATAGTCGAAGTACAGAGGACCTACAGATATGGAAGGATTAGGCCCTGAGATGAAAATAGATCTGTTTTTTTTTTTTTGAAGGAAGATAGGTTATAAGAATTAGGAAAGACAGAAGGAGGAAGAGAGTTCCTGAGTCTGGAGGTAGATAGGAAGAAGCAGCCGCTGCACCGACCAATCCAGGAGCTACAAATTTCCACACAGTACCTGTGAGAAAAGGCCACTTGGCGAGTGTTACGTGGCCTCGGCAATGGGGGAAGGATGCAACTCGCCAACTCATCACTGCAGCGAAGGAAGGAGTAGCGATAGAAAAGATATAGGGATGATACCTTACGGCGAAGAGAAAAAGAGTCCAGATTAAAAGTAAGAGAAGGGTCATTAATGAGTCTGACTACCTTAGAGTCAACCCTAACAAGGAGATAATTATATGAAGAAGCACCCCAGGTATGCGAACAGAATTTTAAGCAGGGACGGATAAGACCTTTATAGATTTTAAGTAACTGTAAAGAGGAAAACAATGACAAAAACGAAATAGAACCCCCATTTTTTGGATGCAGATTTAGTAATTTAGATTATTTGATTCCTCCAAGACAAGTTAGAGGCTATCTGGATTCCTAATATATTGAAAGAATTAAGAGGATAGTTTTCTTTAGTTTCGAAGATAATAGGGCAATCAGGAGGAGAAGATAAAGAAATACCCGGAAACCGTGTCTAGGAGGCATGAAATTTAACTAAATTTTGGGTCCCCACTTATATACCCTCTGGAAGTCGGTTTTGAGAGTAGAAGAAAGAGTGATACTAGACTGATTACGAGTAGCAGATGAAGTTTGTGAAGAAAAGGCAGAGGAAAAATGAAGGATAGAATTATCGGCAAAGGCGTGAAGAAGAGAGGAGGATGGCTGCACCGTCAACAACCACAGATAAAAAAAAAACAATCAGAAAGAAAACAGGAATTCAGAGAACAAAGAGAAGGGGTAAAGCCATAGGCAGGGAGTTTGGCCATCAGAGCCTTGTGCCAGACTCTGTCAAAAGCCTTAGAGGTATCAAGGGCAACAACAAAGGATTCCCCATAGTTCCTCAGAGAAGATGACCATACATGAGTAAGATATAGCAGGAGGTTGCCACTTTATCTTGCCTTGCGAAAGCTGTACTGGTGATCGGAGATAAGCGAGTTTGATCCCAAAGCCAGGAACTTTTCAGCACCCTCGCGTAAATCGTCCAATATAAACGTAATCGGGTGTTTAATTTCGATTATAAGTCTAAAAGAATTATAAACTGTATTGCACGATATTTGTATATATATATATATATATATATATATATATATATATATATATATATATATATATATATATATATATATATAGTATATATATATAATATAATATATATATATATATATATATATATATATATATATATATATATATATATATATATATATATATATATATATATATATATATATATATATATATATATATGTATATATATATAAAATATATATATATATATATATATATATATATATATATATATATATATATATATATATATATATATATATATATATATATACATACATATATTTATATATATATATATATATATATATATATATATATATATATATATATATATATATATATATATATATATACTGGCTTAGCATCAGAGAAGAATGTATACGAGTATTTTCCACTGGGTTCCAAGATACCAATCTTCAGATGATGAAATCGAAGATAAGTTAAAATAATGCCGCTCAAAATCTTCCGTAGTAATATAAAACTTCTTGCTAATATTGTCTAAAGGCATTTTCCCAAATCAGCTTCCGAAAAAAATATTGTATTTCCCTTTTAGGAAATAGATGAATGCTTTTTATTAAAATGAAAAGACAGTAACCTCCCAAAAAATTAAATGATTAACAAATATCCTACGTGGTAGCTATGGGAGCCATTGATTTTTATTCTATATCAAACCAGTATATTGCTTAAGGCAATAGAAAGTCGTTCGTACATGATGTATATCCACTCACGTCATATATTAATATTTTTCATATCAGGGACAGACAGCGCACATGATATTAATCTACTAATATAGCTCTTAGATATATTTAATCCTGGAGCAGACAGCAGATATGCATCTATTTAAATAATGACTTCTAAATTATTCATTCCACAACCAGACAATGAAAAGATATCAACCCAGTCGTATAATCCTTACAAGATTCTTCATTTCAGCGAGAGATAACGCACGTGGTTCACCCGCTCACATAATATTCCAGTATTCTTCATTCCAGGCGTACATAACTTCGATAGTATCTTTCATCACACAATATGAAAAAGAATTCAGGTACTTACTCTAACTCTGTTAAGGGGCTGGAAAAAGATCTTATAAAATCCCAAAAGGATGAGAAGGCAGAGTGGATAATAAAGTAGATGCCAAGGAAAGCCATTCCTGCCATAATCTTGTACGGCGTCTTCCAATTGCACCCTGATGAGTTTTTTAGCTTCACGCCATCCCTCGTCTAATCGTGATCCGACCCAGCCTGAGGTCAAATGCGTCTGGTTACGATCATTTCTGTCACCCAAAACCCACGTAAGCAGTGCCTCCACAGCCATCTGTTTCAAAAAATAAATACAATACACAAATAAGTTAAATATAAGAAAAAGAGATTTCAGTGTGTGCTGTCAGTCCACTACGCTGTCAATGGCAATATATTTTTGTGAACATTCTCTGTCAGTATATAAATATAAGAAATATAATTTCTTTGGGAAAATTTTACCCGTTTTCAATACCCCACCATAGAACAGCTATAAACCTATCAAGAGGAGGAAAAACTCATCATACCACCGTTATCTGAATAACTGATTTTTGTCTTGTACAAGGCGGAATCTGCAGCTGCTCTCTCTTTGACTGCATATTATCCACGTATAAAATGAAAGCAAGACTTACTGTAATAATTGTTCCGAAACGTTTCTCTCCTAATTTTAGTTTCTTTTACAACAAATACATTGACACCATTAGTAACCCACTAGCTCGATTTCCCGAAATGGGACGTACGGCCACTCTCGGACAGAACCGTTTAAGCCGAAGGAGAGGGGAGTGAGTGATATCTCTCTTGTGAAACCCTTTCCAACTTGACGACTTTCAATGAGTAAACTATGAGATGAATTGCGCCACAAGTGGATCAGCATCTTTACAAGCTTATGCTCCTATGAGGTAGAAAATGCTCTTCACGCAGCTCGACTGTCAAAAAAAGAAACACAGTGACAAAAAAAAAAAAATTCTCAGTCTGTGAAGGAAATAAGATTTTCTGCATTTTGGATGCCATAAGTTCAGTTGTCTTGCTGAAACAGTCTGATGTCAACAATAAGAAAAGAAGCAGTGATGTAACAATCCTCCCCAGAGAGGAATTCGTCTAACCCATCATGACTAATATTTACAAGTAATTCACAATGCTCTTGGAGATCAAGTGAAGGTAATCCCTTCTTACATGTTGGAAATGTCAAATGGGCCTTACCTAATATTTTAGGTTAGGTTATTTAGATTAAACAACCTAACCTAAATACATTAAGAACCAACCTGAGGAATAGCTGAAAGTTTTTTTTTTTCATAGAGGTAGAGCGTATACTTTTGCCAGTGGACACTGTGAGCTTCTCTCGATCCATTTCTTACTCTTTACAAGTGGAGCTGGGGAACATCTTCACTACGCAGTTTAAGTCTGCCTGTTATTGAAACTACCAGATTCAACTACTATGCATAGCTTTTTTCCGTCTTAAGTATTCTTGTTATATACAGAGAATGGAAATAAGTAAAAATACTCCAAATGTAGCTGCTATCAATTGCCAAGGGATTATTTTAGGATCAAGGAAAGCGCGAAACTAATCGATACTATAACCCAACATTGAGAGGTCGCTTAAGGTACGGAGGAGGATGTTTATAATCTCACGCCTAACTATACATATATCGTGTCTAAGTACGCACTATATTTTTATCTGCTATAATGTCACTGAAACTAAAACATATATATATATATATATATATATATATATATATATATATATATATATATATATATATATATATATATATATATATATATATATATATATATATATGCGCATATGTGTGTGTCTGCATATCACGAAAACATGAAAACGTGAAAATATGTAGCGGTGAGATCTTTCAGACTGTATTTTAGTCCATCTTTAGATGGACTAAAATACTGTCTGGAATACCTCAGCACTCCGTCGTTTCACTTTTCATTCGTAGCTTACCTGTGTTAATATATATATATATATATATATATATATATATATATATATATATATATATATATATATATATATATATATATATATATATATATATATATATATATTAAATTTTCAATATTTTTTTACACTCCAATTTTTGGTTATCCCTCTTGCTAAAATGCATTTATTTTTCCAAGGATCAGTAGCAAGGTAGATCACAATTTTAATCAATAAGATTTCAAAAACATAACAGAGAACAAATAAAAGCTTTAATTTTTTTACTTACAAAGTTTATGTTGTGCCAATGAACCTACCGCAAAACTCCCGAGAGGAAAAATGTTTGGGACACTCACTTCCAAATTTTCTATACGACTGACTGAAATATCTCTAAGCCTCTTCATTTTATATTAGCTAGTAAGTGTTTGCATTACCAAAGTGCAAAATCTTACAATTTGGGTCTAACTGCTTTACAAGCACGTTTATGATTGGGTTATGCCTTTGTACAATGCTTTCAAGGACAGACTGAGCACCATATTAGCACATCGCGTGCTATCTGGTCTTTTTTTTTTATACTTCAAGATCGAAATTGGATAAAAAAAACTGACATTAAGCAATGTTTTTGTGTATCTACTCTACTATTCGAAAGACATCAAGGTCTCAGACCCATAAAACCGTATGACTAGTACCCCATGCCCAATATACGAGGAATGCATAAACGTGGGGCAATATTCCACTGCCAGTGCTCTCTCTCTCTCTCTCTCTCTCTCTCTCTCTCTCTCTCTCTCTCTCTCTCTCTCTCTCTCTCTCTCTCTCTATCTATCTATCTATCTATCTATCTATCTATCTATCTATCTATCTATCTATCTATCTATCTATCTATCTATATACCCATCTATCTATCTATCTATCTATTTATCTATCTATCTATCTCTTTCCTAAATGATGGTGCAAAGAAAGCTACTAATTTAGCTCATATTACATGTACATACTACTCGTAAAATTTACTCTCATAGAAGATACAGCAATATAGGACATCATATTATAGAAAAAAAATACAACCTACATCATGAATTTGAATAAACTCTCTAGTCACAAATAATTTTATATTTATTATTATTCTTATTCTTATTCTTATTCTTAATATTATTATTATTAATATTATTATTATTATTATCATTATTATTATTATTATTATTATTATTATTATTATTATTATTATTATTATTATTATTATTATTATTATTATTATTATTATTATTATTATTATTGTTGCTCTTATTGTTATTATTATTATTATTATTATTATTATTATTATTATTATTATTATTATTATTATTATTATTATTATTATTATTATCTTTATTATTATTATTATTATTATTATTATTATTATTATTATTATTATTATTATTATTATCTTTATCTTTATTATTATTATTATTATTATTATTATTATTATTATTATTATTATTATTATTATTATTATTATTATTATTATTACTATTATTATTATTATTATCATTATTATCATTATTATTATTATTAATATTATTGTTATTATTATTATTATTATTATTATTATTATTATTATTATTATTATTATTATTATTATTATTATTAGTATTATTATTAATATTATATAAATGATAATGATAATAATAATAATAATTATTATCATTATTATTGTTAGTATTTTTATTATTATTATTATTATTATTATTATTATTATTATTATTATTATTATTATTATTATTATTATTATTATTATTATTATTATTATCAACTACTCAGTTCAAAATTCAGAATATTATCAGAATTACACCAACTCGAATAGATATATATATAATATGCTTGCATCTTAATAAGTGCTCTAATATAATATCAAACATGAAATTAATGCATGGACGTTAATTTTAGTATAGATATTAATTTTAAGATAGATGTGGGATATCTTCTCATCCACATGCTGATGTTCTTCACACTGGAGACTGCACTGAACACAACAACGAATGACTTCATTCTTCTGACACTGATGTGGGAGGAAGCGAGGCTCTTGCTTTCTGTGTCATTCATGATATGGAGCAGATTATAAAAATTCTACTCTTGTTCCCGATTGTCATGACCATGCAGCTAACAATACTGATATATTTCTTTACTTCTATATCCTAAATTTTTTTCATATTCCGTACTTTCCCTACTTGGTAACTCTGACCACTTTCTGATCTCCATCTGCTTCATTTTCGTTCCCTCTCCTTCAATTCCTTCTACTCAGAGCCGTCCCTGAGCCATGGCTAATCAGGACAGGGATCGGGAATACGGGTCACACCAACCCTCTCCTCCTCATTTACCCCACTCTGCTTTCATTGCAGCTAGGAATCAATGTACCGCTTGGATTCGTAGGTCTAAATTTTCATTTTTAAGAATTTTTTTTAAACTTTTATTTCCATTTCATTACAATGGGTATTCGTCAGCCAGGGCAAGCCCCAACCCCCCACTGTGATGTCCAACCACAGCAGTTCCTGCCAGTAAACAGCTTAAACTCTCGGTCTTGGACGGGGACCGATCTTTCGACCTCGTGAATGCGAAGCCAGCGCGTTACCACTGTACTAGCCAGCAGGCTAGTTGATGATCTGAGCTTCTCCCACTGATAAGTGTTTTTGGTCCTAGGCCAAAAAGCTTTCCAAAAACTTTTGTAGCTCAAAAGTTTCGCTTCTCTCATTAGTCCTGATGGCTTTATAGCTTATTCTTACACTGACAAAGGCAATCTGTTTGGCTCTCAGTTTTCAGGTAACTCTTCTGTAAGCGATTCCAGTGCATCTGACCCACTATTTACCCCTTTATAACCCTGTGCCCTCCCCTATCCTTTCTTCACGCAAAGTTCTTTAGGTTCTTCACTCTCTAAAGACGAAGAAAGCAATCAGACCAGATGGTATCCCTTCAAGGTTCCTATAGGAGTTTTTCAGATGATGTGGTTCCAATGCTTTGCCCTCTTTTTCTCCTCGTTCGCTCAACTAGTATCTATTCATGATCTTGGAAGCACTCTCTAATTCATCCTGTTTCTATTAAGGGTGACCATTATATTCCTTTTAACTACCGACAATTTCCACTAACCTCTGCTATTGCTAAAGTACTTGAAATTTTGTTCAATACACATTTCTTGAAATATCTTGAATCTAGCTCGCTTGTTTCCTATCACCAATACGGCTTCCACAAGATAAAATCCACTGGTGACCTCCTGCCCTATCTTACTTATGTCTAGTCATATTCCTTAAAGAACTATGGGGAATCCTTTATCATCGCCCTTGATATCTCTAAGCCAGTTGACAGAGTGTGGCACAAGGCTCTGTTGGCAAAACTTCCTGCTTATATCAATACCCTTCTCTCTGTCCTCTGATTTTCAGTCTTCTTCCTGACCTTCTTATATCTGTGATTGTTGACGGTGCATCATCTAGCTCCTACTCAGTTACCAGTGATGTTCCAAAGGGATCTGATCTTTCACATACTATGTTCCTGCTCTCCATCAAAGCTCTTTCCCAGTTCCCTTCTTCCTCTCTTCTTCAAGTCTTCAAATTTGTTCTGCCTTATTTTCACAACCTTTATTTGCTTCTCGTAATGTTTCGTATCGCTCTTTCTTCAACTTTCAGCTCCGATTAACATAGAGTATCTGAGTGGGAAACTCAAAATTTAGTTATATTTTGTGCCTCCAAGACACAGTGTCTGAGTATTTCTTTAGCCCTATTTTCTCCGAGATTAAAGA
>JAXCGZ010011321.1:332500-340000 GCA_037179515.1 Halocaridina rubra
TCTGCAAATTCTCTCCTCACACCCGTTCTTGCTCTCGCCACTTCATTCCTAATCCTATCCAACCGAGATACACCAGTCATACTCCTCAGACATTTCATCTCAAACACATTTAGTTTTCGTCTCTCACTTACTTTCATACCCCATAACTCTGATGCATACATCACAGGTGGCACAACCACTTTCTCATGCAAAACTTTCTTACCAATCATTTCCAACCCTCTATTCTTCATCACTCCTTTCAACGCACCCAACACTTTATATCCTTCATTCACACTGTGACACACATCTGCTTCCACTCCACCATTTGCAGCTATAACCGAGTTTAAATACTTAAACTGATCAACTTCCTCAAGTGTCTCTCTATTCAACATAACATTTAATCCAGCACCATCCTCATTTCTTGTACACCTCATAATCTTACTCTTTCCCACATTCACTCGCAACTTCCTTCTCTCACACATCATTCCAAATTCTGACACTAACTGACACAGCTTCTCCTCTGAATCTGCCACCACCACAGTATCATCTGCAAACAGCAACGATTCAGCTCCCACTCGTTATCATCCCCATCTACCACTCTCAAACCTCAACCACGCACTTGTCATTCACCTCTCTTTTGACTCCATCAGTATACAAATTGAACAGCCATATAATAATAATAATAATAATAATAATAATAATAATAATAATAATAATAATAATAATAATAATAATAATAATAATAATAATAAAAATAAGAAATAATAATAACAATAATAAAAATAAGGAAATGAAGGAGAACAAAAATAACATGTATCTATATTATTACTAATCATTATTATTCTTATTCTTCTTCTTCTTCTTCTTCTTCTTCTTCTTCTTCTTCTTCTTCTTCTTCTTCTTCTTATTATTATTATTATTATTATTATTATTATTATTATTATTATTATTATTATTATTATTATTATTATTATTATTATTATTATTATCATTATTATTATTGTTGTTGTTGTTGCTGTTCCGGTTTTACGTCACTGACTCCCTATTCTACCAAGGGCTAGGACGGTTGCCTTCTTGCAAAGGACTTGTTTTGGCAGATGTAATCCTTACCCTGAGTGCATGCCCTTGCTAACCTCAGACGGTGACGGGCCGCGAACCCTCGACCTGACGCCTCAGAGTCGCGGACGCTAAAGGCTGAGCCACAGCGACTACATTGTTATTATTATTATTATTATTATTATTATTATTATTATTATTATTATTATTATTATTATTATTATTATTATTATTATTATTATTATTATTATTATTATACTTATTGTTATTATAATTATTATTATAACTATTATTATTATTATTATTATTATACTTATTGTTATTATTATTTTTCTTATTATTATTATTATTATTATTATTATTATTATTATTATTATTATTATTATTATTATTGACACCATTTTTATTATTAAAATTATTATTCAGCTTCCCTGGCCTTCTTTGGGTTAAGGAGTCAATATATTCAGAAAAATGATGTCAGTAAGTAATAAACATAGTATAGTAAGCTTATAATATGAATTAATATGACATTACACCTAATATTTATAGAATTTATTCCTATTTGAATACAACATGCAGTTCGCGTTAGCCAAAGTTCCGAGTTTTGAGCACCTGCCAAAGTCATTATTTAGAGTATGAGAAACATGAAAAACAAATAGAGACAGTTTAATCTCTTGTCTTCTTTTTTTTTAATTCAAAATCGCCACCAAAATGCAAATAAAGACGGTTCAAACTTTTGTGCCCTTTATTGTTTAAAATTGCCACCCATACTGAGAAATACATCTGAAGTAAAACCTCAAGTCACGTAAAAAAAAAAAAAAAATGAGCTATGGAGTCGTGAGACAAGCAGATGTCATAATTATTTTGCTTCAAGCTATTCTGTATATTTTGACACACAAGACTTTATCACTTAAAATATGTGATTCAAAGAACATATTGACCTTATAAAAAATTAAGTCGTTGATACACATATCTTATTCACTGCTGATATTGGTGAAATATATTTTGTATACTGTCTCCCAAACTTAGCACCGCTTCATGTATTTAACTAAAGCCTCGGTACCAGAATGTCGATTCCCCCCCCCCTCTCTCTCTCTCTCTCTCTCTCTCTCTCTCTCTCTCTCTCTCTCTCTCTCTCTCTCTCTCTCTCTCTCTCTCTCTCTCTCTTTACAAACCGTAGTTTTCATCTTTAGCTAATGTTCATTCTGGGGCTGTTCGGAGATAAGAGTTATTTCTTTTTAGCACTTTCTGTTACTCTCTCGCCATCTATTTTTTTTATGACTCTCCTCTTTATACAAATATGTTGCTGTATTTTTGCTCCTTCTTGGATATTCTCTACTTTCACAAATCTCCACAGGACTGAACCACGTCAAAAGAACCTGATTTTTTTTATTTATGTCCTATGCAAATTAACATCTCTATCACTTTAATATAGATGGTACTCACTCATAAACAAAAAACTCCCGATGAACACAAAGTTCGAAAATCACGAGCCACTTACAAGACACACAAAAAGTACACTTCAAGGTAATATTGGAGAGGTAAAAGGTAATAATTATTCTAACCATTATACATCATGAAATATAACCTGATATGCATAATGCATTACTGACATACAGAAATTAGACGATACACAGTAATCTGCTTGGTTGTACTTAGCAATAGATACAGTCAAGCATCGAACTGTCTGAGTATCAATGAGTACCCGAGGGGAAGATAATGATATACACACGATTCTTCGCAAATAAACGAAAATAAGTTGGAGAGGCAAAGGGGAAATTTAGGAAAAAAAAAAAAAAACAGGAGACAGAGTGAACAGGAATGATAACGAGAGCCCAAGAAAATCTTGGAGAAGAGTCAGCCGAATGTTCATGACAGGATATCATGCCTAGAAAAGAATGATTTATCATTATGAAGATGAGGGTACACTTAAGCGAATGTGTGAGATAGTTTTCTTCAATCAATTTATGACAGAATGAGAATAATCGAATTAAATAAATGGACTTTCATAACAAGCTAGATGCTAATACAGTAATTATAGATGGTCATTGCACAAACGAGAAGTGTAATGCGAATATTTGCCAATAAAGTCAGCTAGCCTACATAAAGGGGGAAGATATAAGATATATATATATATATATATATATATATATATATATATATATATATATATATATATATATATATATATATATATATATATATTTCTTTTATATCTTACCAGGACTGGGAAGAGCCGCTTACACGCTTGCTCATACTGGTGAGTCTCTTGGTTAGCGGTTTCTGCATATTTCATGAGTTCACTGGTCCACGCTTTGTCATTAGGCAGTCTCTTAAGCCCAGTTGGAAGGTTCTTGTCGAAAGGTTTCTTCCCATTCTATCGGGATGCTTCTCTCATAGCAATCAGTTATTTCAGCCATTGATTGTAAGGCTATTTCGCTCTCAGTTTCATAGTAAGTTAAATTTTCTCTTCCATTCTCATTCGTTATTCACACACACACACACACACACACACACACACATACACACACACACACACACACACACACACACACACACACACACACACACACACACACACACACACACACACACACACACACACACACATACACACACACACACGGCGGGCATTAGAACACACACATTCAGTATCTCCTAAACTTTTCCTTGTGTTTTCGAGTGACCAAGACTTAAGTATAAAACGTAAACAAAATTTCCCCAAATAAGAGAGTCTCCAGAGTATTGTGAGTAAAGAAATTATATTTGTAGGTAACGAGACTGTCCAAAATATTGAAGGAAGAAATCGAGAACACTTTTGAGAGGGGAAAGAGAAGAAACCGTCCTGTTCTGCCTTCAAGGAAGTTTAGAAGAGTTGCCAGAGGTGAAGCCATCATATCACATCACCTAATTTTTTGTGTAAATTGGGGAGAGCTCTTACAGCCGTTTACCTGATCCTGTGGTTCCACATATAGTTAATATCAATATCCTTCCCAATTATATTAACTTGATAATTATCTTAATACACGAAATAATTTAATACTTAAATTAATACAAAAAATACACCTGTCAACAGTACAGAGTTAAGTTGCCAAGTAGCATAGCTATCTTATTTTTTTGTTTTTTTCTTTTAGCTTTCTCTTTTATCATTTTTTATTTTGTATATATTGAGTTAAATATAAAGTCTGATCCTGTGATAACATACCTTGTTTAGCAAGTGAGTTTATCAGTTAAGAAGAATATAAAGCAGAAACAGGTGGGTGTCTCCTCAGATACAAATTCGAATTTTCCTTCAAGTAGACTTTTGTTTTGCATTTTTTCCCCCAAATTACCAAAGTCAAATTTTAAGTTAGGATGTGTGTTACCAGATAAGAGATGAACTGAGTAACTAAATGGTACTTATATGAAGATATAGAAATTCTGTTTGAAGCTTAAATAAAAGCTTTTCTCTTTTTTTGTATCTTTTTTTTCTTTTTTCTATATTCTGTGAAAAGGGAAAACATGAAAATGAGGCCATCTCTGTCCCAAACCCCCCCCAATCCATTGGTCAGGGAGGGATGATAGAGGATCTCCATGGGGTGTAGCAGTATGAGAAGGAGTAGCTATTAAGAGATTAAAACAAAAAATTCAAGGATTTAGAGACACTGGTGAAAAAATTTGGAGTATGGATAGATAAATAAATGAAAGAGAATGAAACACTCAGAGAGGAAATAAGATGTTTGGAGGAAGCAAATAAAGCACAAGGGCAGGCGAGAAAAGAACTAGAAAAACGAATAAAGAAGCTGGAAGGGGAAAAGAGTGACCTAGAAACCAGAATTTCTAAACAAGAAGATAACAACAAACAGCTGAATGACAACCTAAATGAATTAAATATTAGTTCACTGCTCTCTTCTGAGAGAGACGAGATTGCAGCTTGGAATGTCCAGATTAAGGAAAACATCAAACAGTTTAGAAAAGAGTTTCAGGGGCTGCATATGGAACATGATGATATGAAAACTTCCTTTGCTCATGCACTAAAGGGGAATGTGATAGTAAAAGAGGCTGTGAAAGAGGTGGCACTGGAAAACATACAAACAGTTGACTATAAAGGAACAGTATTTGAAGAAATGAAAGACGTTGTGATGGAAAGGGCAAATCCACTGATTAAACAGGCACTTGATAAGGAGAAGACAGTGGTAATCTCAGGCATAAGCAATCCCAGGAGCCAACATGGTAGGGGAGACTTAAAGAAAATAAAGCTAGGGTTGTAGGCCTGATAAGAAAGCTTGGAGTAGTTTGTGGTCCTGAAGATATTGTAAACATTCACCAACTAGGTAAATATCCGAGGGAGGTAAAGTAGAGACCAACAAAGGTAATCTTTGAGAGAAGGAACACATGTAGAGAAATACTGATGGGGAAAAAAGTCTAATAGACCTTCAATCAAGTGTTCATTAGATAATACAGAACACAGGAAGAGATGGAAAAGATCAAAGACTTGTTGCAAGAGACAAGAAGGTTAAATGAGGAAAGAAATGAATAAGAGAAGAAAAATTTTCATTTCAGAGTTCTTCCAGACAAAGAGGAGATAAAGAAGATAATGACAGAAGATCAGGGGATGAGGCCTCATTAAGATTGTTATACACAAATGCTGATGGATTAGCTGGTAAGGCAATAGAATTAAAAGATAGGACTCACAACATAAAGGCAGATATAGTAGCAGTTACAGAGACTAAGTTGAGTGAGGACATAAACAGTGTCACAGTTTTTCCGAAGGGCTTCAGAATATTAAGGGTTGAAAGATCTGAAAAGACTGGTGTAAGGATAGCACTGCCATAAGTGAAAGGATTCAGGTTGAAGAAACAAACTTGGCTATAGAAAGTGAGTTCAAGGAATTTCTTGTTGCTCGCATAAATACTGGGTCAGAGAGCATTATAATAACTGTTGTATATAACCCACCAAGGAATCAAAATAGGCTAGAAGTTTATGAGGAAAGTCATATAGGTACTATTGAAGTCATAAACTCACTTGTTACCATGGCACGGGAGAGAAAATGTAGGATTTTGATCATGGGAGATTTTAATCATAAAGAGATAGATTGGATAAATCTTGACTCACACAGTGGTGAAGACTCATTTGGGGATAAGATTCCGAGATTGCGTACAAGGGAATTTCCTACACCAACATGTAATGGAACCTACGAGGGACAGGGGTGGGGATGAGCCATCACTACTTGATCTAGTATTCACAAATAATGTATTGGATATTGAAAAAATTGAGTATGAGCCACCAATTGGAAAGAGTGACCACTGTCTGTTGTTGATGGAATATATAATTGAAGATAGTCTGCCTGAAAGTAGAGGCACTGAGGACATGAGGAGGAACTATCCGAAAGGAGATTACATCAATATGAATGAGCTTTTTGCAGTTATTGACTGGAGAACCTTATTTTACAACAAATCTGTACAAGAAATGTATGACATCTTTTGTGAGAAATATGGGAAGATAGTAGATTGCTGCATACCTGTCACCAAAGTAGGTGTAATTCATGCCAGAGAGAAATGATTCAATAATGAGTGTAAAAGAGCTAAGGAATGGAGAGACAAATTCTGGAAAAGGTATAGGAGGAGAAAAAACATAAATGCCTGGCAAACCTACAAAAGAGCAAGAAATGACTACCTAAGTAAAAGGAGAGAGGCAGAGAGAGACTATGAGAGGGACATCACCAGGAAGGCTAAAGAAAATCCCAAGCTTTTCCACAGCTTTATCAGAGGAAAGCTGAAGGTAAAAGAACAGGTTTTAAGGCTTAAGAGAGCGGATGGAAGCATCACTGACAAGGATGAAGAGATCTGGAAAGAATTGAACAAGGAGTTTCAGTCAGTAATTACAGTAGAAAATACCCCACCCCCTCAGATTGCAGAGATAGAAGCTCAAGGGCCGGTATTAGAGAATATCAACTTTTCAGCCACAGAGATATAGCAAAGCGCTGATGGAGTTAGATGTCCATAAAGCTACAGGTCCTGATTATATATCCCCTTATGTACTTAAAAAATGCACAAACTCAATATCAGTGACAATAAGTATCATATTTAAAAAAATCACTGGAGTCAGGGGAGATTCCAAGATGCTGGAAACGAGTGAACGTGATACCTATCTTCAAAAAGGGAAGGAGGGATATGGCTCTAAACAACAGACCTGTTTCCTTGACCAGCCTAGTTTGCAAAGTTATGGAGAAACTACTAAGGAAACATATCTCTCTTCACTTGGAATCCTTCAACTTTTTGTCAGTGAGAAAACATGGCTTCAGAGAATGTAGATTAACAGCAACAACCTTATTAGAATTTCTTGATGAGATAAGCCGAATCTTACAGGAAATAGAGGGCTGGGCATATTGCATATTCCTAGACTTCCAGGAATCATTTGACACTGTTCCATACTGGAGACTTATTAAGAAGCTGCAAGCAATGGCTAGAATAGGTGGAAATGTCT
>JAXCGZ010011321.1:352500-357500 GCA_037179515.1 Halocaridina rubra
TCTTCCTCCAGGACGGTTCTTTTCCTCATGCCTACATCTACACTGAATATTCTGGCGTATTCATTACACAACTCTTGCTATTCCATTACATTTAACAAGTCACAACACTCCCCACATCTGTCTCTTTTTCTCTCTTTTTTCCTCATATTTGTTATTATTTATGGAAGGTCCACAGCTATTTGTCCCCTGTACCCGGCATGGTGGGGTGCGAAGAATATCAGGGGATCGTGTTAACTGCAGTATTGGCTTGAGGGCAGACGTGCCTGGTGGTAGTAATGGTTCTGCCCTTAACCTTGCGCCTCCCAATAGTTCTGCTTCTTTCACTCTTCACTATTCTAACATTCGTGGGCTGAACTCTAATCTTTCGTCTGTGGAACAGTACTTGGGTACTTTCCTCCCTAACCTCCTCCTCCTATCTGAAACCAAGCTGTCTATATATGCTTCCACTGACCCATTTCATATCTCTCACTATAATCTGTATACTCGTTTTTGTTCCAAAGGTGGGGTCTGTGCATACTGCAACATTAGCACTTCTACTGCGAGGCTCATGGACCTTGAATCTCCTGACATTGATGTTCTCTGGCTAAAAGCCCATCTCTCCACTACCACTATTTTGTTTTGCTTCTGCTACTGCTCTCCAAGCTCCACGGAGTTTGTGTCTTTATTTGAATATCTTTCCTCGTGCCATGAGTCCTTGCTATCTTCTCACCAACATGCAGAAGTTCTCTACATTGGAGACTTCAATGTGCACCACAGTGAGTGGCTTAATTCTTCTCGCACCTTATGTGGGAGGAAGTGAGACCCTTGCTTTCTCTATTTCTCACGATCTGGAGCAAATTATCAAACATCCTACACTTGTTCCTGATCATCACGCACATACACCAAACACTCTTGACCTATTTCTTACTTCTAACCCTTCAAACTACTCTTATATTGTGCTTACTCCTCTTGGTAAATCTGACCACTCTATGATCTCTATCTCAACCATTTTCACTCCCACTCCACCAATCCTTCCTACTCAGTGCCGCCTTTGGCACTTCGAGCATACTCAACATGAAATTTACGTAACTTCCTCTTTGACTTCCCATGCAATGACTACTGCTTTCGGTCCCGCAAGCCTGATCAGGTAGCTCTAAAAGTTGCCGAGATCATGACCTTGGGAATGGAAGCGTACATCCCCTCTTCTACAAAAACTTTCTCTCCCCCTAAACCTTGGTTTGACCGTGCCTGCTCCATGGCTATCTAGGCCAGGAATCGGGTACACCAATCTTATCAAGCTTTCCCTTCCCATTTAAATCGCTCTGCTTTTATTGTAGCTAGGAATCGGTGTACTGCTTAGATTCGAAGGTCTAAGGCTTCCTTTATAAGAAGGAAGGTAGGTGACCTTAACTCTTCTCTCACTGACAAATGATACTGGTCCTTAGCCAAAAACCTCTCCAAAAACTTCTGTAACTCAAGCATTTCTCCTTTCATACGTTCTGATGGTTCTATAGCTTGCTCTCGCACCGACAAAGCCACTCTCTTTGGCTCTCATTTTTCTGCCAACTCTTCTATAAACGATTCCAGTGCACCAGTTCCTTAATCATACCTCTCTCTAACCCTATGCCATCCCTTATCCTTTCTTCACACAAAGTTCATAAGGTTCTTCACTCACTAAAAACGAACAAGTTATTTGGTTCCGATGGTAACCCTGCAAGGTTCCTTTAGGAGTTTGCAGATGACCTGGCTCCCGTGCTTTGCCGTATTTTTCGCCTCATTTTGTCAACCAGTATCTCTCCTTCATCTTGGAAGCATGCTCTAGTTCAACCGGTTCCTAAGAAGGGTGACCACTCTATTCCTTCTAACTACCGACCTATTGCCCTAACCTCCTCTATTGCTAAAGTTTTTGAAACTTTGCTCAGTGCTCAATTCTTGAGACGCCTTGAATCTAACTCACTTATCTCCGATCACCAGTACGACTTCCGCAAGGCAAGATCCACTGGTGATCTCCTGTCCTATCTTACTCATGTATGGTCATCTTCTCTGAGGAACTATGGGGAATCCTTTGTCGTCGCCCTTGATATGTCTAAGGCTTTTGACAGAGTCTAGCACAAGGCTTTGTTGGCCAAACTCCCTGCCAATGGCTTTACCCCTTCTCTCTGTTCTCTGATTTCTAGTTTTCTTACTGACCGTTTCGTATTCGTAGTTGCTGATGGTGCGACATCTAGCCCTTTCTCTGTTACCAGTGGTGTTCCATAGGGCTCTGTTCTTTCACCTACTCTGTTCTCTCTCTTCATCAATGACCTTCTACATTCCCCATCTTCCTCTCTTCTTCATGTCTTTGCTGATGAGTCTACCCTTCACATTTCCTCTGACTTTTCTTCACAACCTTCATCTGCTACTCGTAATCAATCTCATATCACTCTTTCTTCTACTCTTAACTCCGATTTGCAGAGAGTATCTGAGTGGGGCACTCAAAATTGAGTTAAATTCAATGTCTCCAAGACACAGTATCTGGCTATCTCTTTATCATCTTCTCCTCCTGATAACCCTCTTAATTCTTACAACATATTAGGAATCCATATAGCCTCTAACTTGTCCTGGAGGAATCACATAATCCAAATTTCTAAATCTTCATCCAATAAACTGGGGGTTTTGTTTCGTTTTCGTCATTCCTTTTCCTCTTTACAGTTACTTAAAATCTATAAAGATTTTATCCGTCCCTGTTTAGAGTACTGCTGACACATCTGGGGTGCTTGTTCTTTTATTTATCTCCTTGATAGGGTTGAATCTAGGGAAGTCAGACTCATTAATGACACTTCTCTTACTTCTAGTCTGGATTCTCTCTCTCTTCGCCGTAAAGTATCTTCCCTTTCTCATTTCTGTCACTACTACTTCCATCGCTGCTCTGATGAGTTGGCGAGTTACATCCCTCCCCCACTGCCGAGGCCGTGTAACACTCGCCAAGCGGCCTCATCTCACAGGTAATGTGTGGAGATTTGTAGCTCGCGGATTGGTTGGTACAGCGACTGCTTCTTCCAATCTACCTTCAGACTCGGGAACTCTCTTCCTCCTTCTGTCTTTCCTAATTCTTATGACCTATCATCCTTCAAAAAGCAGATCTATAGTCATCTCAGGGCCTAGTCGTCCATATCTCTGGGTCCTTTGTACTTTGACTGCTATTTCTGCCTGTCGTTTTCCCTTGGCTGACATTACTTATCTCTGTCTTGTCCTTAACCGTTTTCGTTTCTTTCATCTTGGTATTTTCTCGTGTCCCGGCCTTTATTGATGAGGGCAATTTTTACCTGTCCCGGTGTCACACTCCTTAAAAGAATATATATATATATATATATATATATATATATATATATATATATATATATATATATATATATATATATATATATATATATATATATATATGCATATATATATATATATATATATATATATATATATATATATATATATATATATATATATATATATATATATATATATATATATTATATATATATATATATATATATATATATATATATATATATATATATATATATATATATATATATATATATATATCCAAATAAACACATTACCATTTGTGAAAACATGAACCTAAGATACATAATTACTGTGCCAAGGCGATATCAACTACACCACAGAAGGTCTATAAGAGAAGCAAAACTTAAATCTAAACTGCTATACTAGGAATGAGAGCATTCTATCTGAATGCCTTTTTGTTCATATTGCAGCTTCTCATAACCTCATTTGTGGCTTCGTTTTTCGCATTTAATTCGAATATCAGCTATATAGGCATTAATAATAATTAAATAAGCACATTGTCATACGTGAAAACATGAATCATATTTTACCCTTGAACGGGACTCGAACCTAAGAAATCAAATTACTGTGCCAAGGCGCTACCAACTACACCACTGAAGGTCCAAAAGAGAAACAAACCTTACAGCTCAAGTGCTGTGCTAGGAATAAACACATTCTATCTGAATGCCTTTTTGTTCATGTTACAGCTTCTCCTAACCTCACTCGTGACTTTATATTTCGTATTTGATTCGAAACTCAGCTATATAGGCATTAATAATAATCTAATAAACACATTACCACATGCGAAAACGTGAATCGTATTTTACCTCTGACAGGGACTCAAACCTAAGACACATAATTACTGTGCCAAGGCGCTATTAACTACACCACTGAAGGTTTAATAAAGAAACAAACTTTACAGCTCAACTGCTATGCTAGGAATGAACACATTCTATTTGACTGCCTTTTTATTCATATTACAGCTTCTCCTAAGCTCACCCATGGCTTCGTTTTTCGCATTTAATTCGAATTTCAGCTATATAGGGATTAACAATATTCAAATAAACACATTAACATATGTGAAAATATGAATCATATTCTACCCCTGACCGGGACTCAAACCTAAGGCACATAATGACTGTGCCAAGGTGCTATCAACTATACCACTGTAGGTCTAATATAGAAACAAACCTTGCAGCTCAACTGCTATACTAGGAATCAATGCATTCTAACTGAGTGCCTTTTTGTTCATATTACAGCTTCTCCTAACCTCACGCGTGGCTTCATTTTTTTTTGCTTTCAGATAGAAAGAGCTCATTCCTAGAACAGCCATTGAAAGTCAGTTATGCTTTCTCTTCATAAAATACAAAACTATGTCTTACTGTAATTTATTTTATTTAGTAGTTTATTAATCTATAACTAAATATATTTAATTCTTGGATGCTATGTGCTATTTACACCGAAATCATTCATTAAATATGAACATTATATTATAGTTTGATTCCGGGGTTTTCTTGTGGTTTGGTTTTGGAAAACCGCTGGATTTCATAGCTTGTGGCCCGGTCTCCCTCACTGAAATGATGGCTCTACTTACAAGGCAAAGACAAGTGGAACATGCTAATGGTACGAAGGCAACACTTATTCAGCTCTCTCAAACTGTTGTTGCGTGTTCCCGGTCGACACTCGTCGGGCATTGT
>JAXCGZ010011321.1:365000-370000 GCA_037179515.1 Halocaridina rubra
TTTTTTTTATCATCTAGGGGCTCCCTTTTTAGTCTGTATATACTGCAAACATCTGTTAAGATGGCATTCCCTAAAAAATACTTACCTGTACTTATAATTAGTAGCAATCACTGCCAATGGAAATACAGTGCTCGACACAAACCGGACGCTGACAGCGGGGAGGCAGCGGGTCGTGGAACAAGAGACACCCTTCGTGTCACTACGTTGTGGAGGCTGCAGACAGCGGATGTAATAATGTAGACGTTTCTTAGTAGCATCTTGGTTGGAAAATAAATTCTCTCCTCTGACCTGGGCTGGATTAGTTCCTCTGCCATTTTGATCGTGAATGAAGGATGGATCATGTGCTATTCAGCTTTTTCCCTTTTCATCTCATTGTACAAAATCCATGAACTGACTACAGAAGCATTCAGCATAGAAACTAAGCATATGGGCCACCTCTTCGTTTTCCACCTGCTGGAGTGATGGGCGTACATCTGGTCAAATGTTTCAACTGCTCCTTAAGTCTTATAATAAAAGGTTCTGATCTCTGGATTTGAGTGTTCTTCAGTGATAGGCTCAGCGATTTGCATAAACGAGAGAAAATGGTAGAACATTGTTTCTTTTTGTTTGTTAGGACTGTGAAACAAAAGAGTCAAGTCATCATTAAAGAGAAATGTTCTTCTACTGATTACCTAGCTGTTTGCACTCTTGCCACTTCTCATTGCTTAACAATTTGCCTCATTAACCATTTATCTGCGGAAGTTTGTAGACTATTGAGGAGTTCCTGAAGATCTTTACCAATTTCCTTTTTTACTCTTTTTGCAATTTTCCATTCCAAAACATTTCCACCTATGCATTCCAGTATTGAAAAAGTGAGTATGTGTGTGCGTGAGCGAGAGAGAGAGAGAGAGAGAGAGAGAGAGAGAGGAGAGAGAGAGAGAGAGGAGAGAGAGAGAGAGAGAGAGAGAGAGAGAGAGAGAGATATTGGGTAGGATTGGCTCGGTCCTCATACTAGCTCTAGTAGCTAATGGGTATTGTTTCAATATTAATCACCTACTGCCCGATACATCTAGTTGTAATTCATTAAATATGTTGAGTTTACAGGAACTTCCAAAAGAAGAAATTTATCATATTATTAATAAAAAGAGGTGTATATGAAGCATTTTAGGTAAAAACCAACTCGGGAATCCACCCATGAATCCTTGACAGAAGACAGGATTTAAACACATGACCTACAAAAACAAAACATGAAAGATATACGACACTAGGACAATTGACCTTCAGTCACATAAAGTTTCATATTTTCTCAAAATTCCTGCTGGTTTAATCGCAATTTAGTGCTAATAGAAAAGATAAATTTGAAAAAGATGTACTGTATATATATACACACACATATATATATATATATATATATATATATATATATATATATATATATATATATATATACATATATATATATATATATATATATATATATATATATATATATATATATATATATATATATATATATATATATATATATATATATATATATATATATATATATATATATATATACTATATATATATATATATATATATATATATATATATATATATATATATATATATATATATATATATATATATATATATATATATATATATATATATATATATATATATATAATAAAATAAGCACATTACCATATGTGAAAACATGAATAATTTTTACATCGATCGGGACTTGAAACTAGGACACATAAATACTGTGCCAGGGTACTACCAACTACATCACAGGAGGTCTAAAAGTAAAATCAACCTTACAGCTTTACTGCTATATGAGGAATGAACGCATTCTATCTGTTTACTTTTTTGTTCATATTACAGTTTCTCTCAACCTCACTCGTGGCTTCGTTTTCGCATTTAATTCAAATCCCAATCTAATTAGGGACAAACAATAATCAAATAAGCACATTACCATATGTAAACACATGAATAATTTTTACTCCTACCAGGACTTGAACCTAGGACACATGATTACTGTGCCAAGGCTCTACCAACTACACCACAGAATATCTAAAAGATAAACCAATCTTACAGCTTAACTGTTTTCAAGGAATGAACACATTCTATATGAATGCCTTTTTGTTCATATTACAGTTTCCCCCAACTTCACTAGTGACTTCGTTTTCGCATTTAATTCAAATTCCAATCTAATTAAGGAACAACAATAATCATATAAGCACATTACCATATGTGAAAACATGAATCATTTTTACCCCGATCAGGACTTGAGCCTAGGACACATAATTGCTGTGCCAAGGTGCTACCAACTTCACCACACAAGATTTAAAAGAGAAATCAAACTTACAGCTTAAATGCTATTCTAATTTGTAAGCTCAAAGCAAACTTTTTTTTATTTTCTTTTTGCTAAGTCTTGCTTTTTGTGATCACTAACTTACTCAAGTAATGATATGCTTCACGTCATTTGCAATACTGTATTAGGATTTGCTGCTTGATCGACTACTAGTCTCTGTTTTACCTTTTGCACACTATGACCTTTTGCTAAGCCAATTTTCAATTTATGACACTTCTTTTCCATGTACCTATTGGGGGATTGCAAGCACTTGCAAATACAGTGTATGCTTGATATCTCGGTTGTGTGCTTGCATAGGCCTGTGCTTGTGTCCAGATGCGATATCTCGTATCTCTGTATTTAAAATTAGTCTTTTTCTTGACTCAAGCATATCCTCTGTGGATTTCTGATTACAGAATAGGATTGTAGAGGGAGATCAACGTCCGGTGGATGGGTTTCGTGAAAGCAAGGTGTGATGAGATACCTCCTCATAAGCCGAGCAACGCAGGAGGGAGGGGCAAACAAGATGCTTAAGCACTTTCCCCTTGCCCAGTAGCCACCCAATGAGAGTTGTCCTGGGCAAGCGTGGGTACAACCTGAGCCCATTTTTCTGAGGAGACACGTGGGACGAGAAAACGGTGGGCTACATTTCAAGGAAAGTTGAATTTCATATGGGGAACCAAGGAAAATAAAAGTGGAGCCTTTCAAGAGAAAGATGTATCCTGTGTAACAACCATATTTGATTCAGATTGAAGCTAGGTCGTTGCATTTCCTACAGGTATTAAAATTAAGTGTGTGCAATAACCTAATAATAGTTCATAGTTTTTAAGTTAAGAAAAGTTTCAAATGCCCTCCACAGAATGAGGATTGCATAGAGTATAGTTCTTCATTTTCTTTAAGTGCAATGACTGCCATTCTTGTATTTATAAGCCCATGTTGCTGATATATATGACAACTTATTTAGTATTATTGATTTTTGTCAAAATAGCACTTTTGAATACCTTGTTGGTAAATTAATGGCTTGTCAAAAAATTTATTTTTTGGTTAGGCTGTACGAAAACGTCGTATTATTTGCATCCAGTGTCTACTATATTGTGTAGAAACAAGGGACCTCGTGGTGTGGATCCCACGTTTCCTATCTCTGACATTTGATCTGGAAGTAATACGGTATGACTCTGACTTGAGGTATAGACTGACACCAGTGTGTAATCTAGGCCTAAACTCCTGCCAAATAAATACAAATTCAATTGGTCTTGGCATATACAGGAGGACCTCCCACCTTCACATCCTTTTTGTATCTCATAACTTGGTCGAGGTGTGGGAGGCACAAATATAGTAATAGTATTTTAGTTCAGTCAGAGACCACATTTTCTACAGGCCTAGTCTGTAGAAAATGGAGAGACAAATAGAGGAGTAACCATATTATCGGAGGTTTTTGGAGATACAGCTACATTCGAAAGAACACTTCAATAATATATGTCTTGCATATCGTTCAAAGACCCGTGTCTTATTTAGCACAATCTCCATCGGGTATGTTTGTGCACTGATGAAGTTAAGTGTCAGTCATACATACATATATATATATATATATATATATATATATATATATATATATATATATATATATATATATATATATATATATATATATATATCCAAATATCACGAAAATATGAATACGTGTGACAGCTGCTCTGAGTATGAACTAAAATACAAAAGTGAAAGATCCCACCACTCTGTCAACTCATTCTTTTTTCGTAGCTGACCATTTTATATATATATATATATATATATATATATATATATATATATATATATATACATTTGTATACACATGTATATGCAGTCATTCACACATACACACACACACACGCACACACACACACACACACACACACACACACACACACACACACACACACACACACACACACACACACACACACACACACACACACACACATTTAAGGAGTCACTGGAGTCGGGGGAGATTCCAAGATGCTGGAAACAAGCAAATGTGATACCTATCTTCAAAAAGGGATGGAGGGATACGGCTCTGAACTATAGACTAGTTTCCTTGACCAGCATAGTTTGCAAAGTTATGGAGAAACTACTAAGGAAACATATCTCTCTTCACTTGGAATCCTTCAACTTTTTGTCAGTGAGGCAACATGGCTTCAGAGAAGGTAGATCAACAGTAACAAACTTATTAGAATTTTATGATGAGGTAAGCCAAATCTTACAGGAAAGAGAGGGCTGGGCAGATTGCATATTCCTAGACTTCCAGAAAGCGTTTGACACTGTTCCACATGGGAGACTTATTGGGAAGCTGCAATCAATGGCTAGAATAGGTGGAAATGTTTTGGAATGGATAAAAACTTACTTAGAAGGAAGGGAACAGATGGTTAGAGTAAGACACTCAGTGTCTGAATGGAGAAGAGTTAGCAGTGGAGTTCCACAGGGTTCAGTTTTAGGGCCACTTTTGTTCCTTGTATATGTAAATGACCTACCAGAGTCTGTAAATTCATTCATGAATATGTTTGCAGATGATGCAAAGATTGTGAAGAAAGTAAAAAACGAGAACAATGGTAGAGAACTTCAGGAGGATCTAAATAATCTGCATGAGTGGTTAGAAAAGTGGCTAATGAAATTCAATACTTCAGAATGTAAGGTAATG
>JAXCGZ010011321.1:385000-390000 GCA_037179515.1 Halocaridina rubra
ATTTCTGCATTTATCAGCTTATTGTTATTGTAATTCTACTTCCTCTCCCATATCCACGAAAAATAGTTGATGGTTCTTGATACAGTAGCGACAAAGTTAATCTCTTTGTCATATTCTGAGAAGTGACTATATTGTGGCTGTCCTTTGTCTCATGTCGTTCTCTTACCCTTTATGGCCCCAACTCAGAGTTGTAGAATTTTTTCCCTTTCATGTTCGTGGAACTTACCTCTCTTTCCTTTTCTATTTCCGAGAAACGGCTCCTCTGTTTTCTAAAGCGAAAAAGTAGGAAACATTTTTCACGGAAGAGGTGAGTGAAGGTTGTTGATGACGCCATGAGACCAGAACCGTTATCATGGCCTTAATTAACTCAACTTCAGGGGATATTCGCGAACTCTCTCAATACGAGGAAATATTAGACATTGAGTAATGTTATCACATTCCATGTTCTCTAGAGGTACTACTACTACTACTACTACTACTACTACTACTACTACTACCGCTGCTGCTGCTGCTGCTGCTGCTACTACCACTACTACCACTGCTGCTAAAGGTATTTCCTTGAGTGACTGATTATTATTATTATTATTATTATTATTATTATTATTATTATTATTATTATTATTATTATTATTATTATTATTATTATTATTATCATTTTTATTATTATTGTTATCATTATTATTATTATTATTATTATTATTATTATTATTATTATTATTATTATTATTATTATTATTATTATTATTATTATTATTATTATTATTATTATCATTATTACTATTATTATTGTTGTTGTTGTTATTTCTGTTGTTGTTGTTGCTGTTAAATGGACACTCAAATGAACTTGTTGAGAAGAGTGGGTAAAACACAGAGTCAATATGAATACACTATTATTGGGAGAGGACACACCTGTCATAGCTCACCAAAAAATAAAACTAACCAATACTGACACATGAATATAATCTCAGTTAGCCGACTATCCAAGTCTAACTTACATATAATGAAATGTTTTCCAGGTGGTAAGTGTACCTATGTAAGCATAGGAGGAGAGAGCCTTGCCTCTAGTAACCAAGGGATGGGAGAAGCGTGTGAGGGAGGGCAGAAGCGTGTACGTACAGTACACATGGGGGTAAGGGGCGTCGGGAAATGGGAAGAAGTGAGTATGCAATAATCGTATTTGGGCATGTGGGTGGCATCAGTTTCAAATCATAAATTCCATGCAAAACTCATGATCCATCGCTGTATTTTCTCTTTTTAAATGAAAGCTGGTGGACGGGGATGCTACCAACATCGAAGTTCAAGTTTGTGAAAAATGATTACATCGTAGTCTCCTCATATGTAATGATGCAGTCATTAATACTACTGAGTTAACAAGGGATACCACGAACATACATACATAAAGGTATATATATATATATATATATATATATATATATATATATATATATATATATATATATATATATATATATATATATATATATATATATATATATATATATATATATATATATATATATATATATATATATATATATATATATATATATAATGCAATATCCTTAAAATAATAATAATAATATTAATAATAATAATAATAATAATAATAATAATTATGATAATAATAATAATAATAATAATAATAATAATAATAATAATAATAATAATAATAATAATAATAATAATAATAATAATAATAATAATAATAATAATAATAATAATAATAATAATAATAATATTGATAATAATAATGAATGCCAATTACATAAGAAAATTTATTTACAGTATTTACAATTCGTGGATAAACGCTTTTGACAGGGAAGAAGAAACTTTTAGCAATCTTAAGAAATGGGTTACTCCCTAAATCCCCTCCAGGTTACAGGAGCCAAGTCCTGTTAGAAAAGCAAAACTCTTCTCATTTAAACCGAGCGAAATATACAGTGGAAGTATCGAATAGGTAAAGCAATTGTATTAAGGGTAGAGAATTCCTTCCGGATATTAGGGTAGACGTTTGCAAAAGTGAAAATGCATTTGCTATGTGGTAAACTTTTGTTTTTCTTCAACATGTTGCTGCTGCTTTGTCGGTAAACCTTCAAAAGAAACAGAATGATATCGTGGGCGTGAACATATCTGTTCTATCTTGTCATACTCTTCAGGGCGGTTTACACGGTCAACCGGTTCGTCGAACGCGGTTCGACAGACAAGTGTTTGAAGTGATGTTCGAACGTGTGAACGGGGTATTTGGTTTCGAACACGTTCCGTGTTCGACAACCAAATACCCCGTTCACACGTTCAAACATCACTTCAAACACTTGTCTGTCGAACCGCGTTCGACGAACCGTTTGACCGTTTAAACCCCTCTTTATTCTTTTAGGAATTGAAGAACCATATCATATAGTCTCTTTAACAATTCATACATCCATACAAATTAACGAATGCATTGTATAATATGGTTACTGTACATTACATATCAGAAACTATGATGACAGCATTGACATTATTTGTTGTAATGATCATGATTATGATCATTATGATAAAGAATATGATGATGACGATGAGTTCAATTTCATTAACAATGATAAAAGTTTACTTTCACACCCCAAAAGAAATAATAATGGGGGAGATATTTGAAATCATAATTCGATTCTTAAACTAGGGTGGACTATAATATAACTAACCTGATATGCCTACCCGAAAATTATGCTATATCAGTACAACTGAAAACACGTACAAATCATTTGGAAAACCATAATGCCATTTATCGACTCGTCGGGATGTTAAGGGAAACTTTCCTGGGAATAATAATAATAATAATAATAATAATAATAATAATAATAATAATAATAATAATAATAATAATTATTATTATTATTATTATTATTATTATTATTATTATTATTATTATTATTATTATTATTATTATCATCATCATCATCATCATCATCATCATCATCATCATTATTATTATTATTATTATTATTATTATTATTATTATTATTATTATTATTATTATTATTATTATTATTATTATTATCATTATTATTACTATTATCATTATTATTATTAGTATTATTATTATTATTAGTATTATTATTATTATTATTATTATTATTATTATTATTATTATTATTATTATTATTATTATTATTATTATTGTTGTTGTTATTGTTGTTACTGTTGTTGTTGTTATTGCTGTTGCTATTACTGCTGTTGCTGTTATTGTTGTTGTTGTTATCTTTTGAGTGTGGAGTGCCTGGGCCAGGTCTACAGCATGAAGGGCATTCCGGTCACTCTCTATAAGCGGTCATTACCAGTTACACAAGAAAGGGCACCTTGGAGGAAGACTCCATTGTAAAGCTAATAGGGGAGAAGGTGGAGGAGAAGGAAAAGAGGGAGAAGGAGATGTAAGAGGAGGAGGAGGAGGAGGGAAAAGATGTCAAGATGCGGTGTAAAATGGAGAGGAAGAAAAAAGGAAAGCAGAATGTGAAGCATAGGAAGATGATTAAAAAATATAAAAAAAACAGATACACGTTGAGGAAAAGCAGAAAAAGCAGCTTAATGTCAAAATGTAGATAGTAGTGATAAAAGTAAATGATGAAAACAACTATTGGAAAAACAAGAAGAAGAATGAAGACTACGATGCGACTGAAAAAGATGGTTCGTCAACTTTCTCTCGCCGCCACCAAGGGCTAAGAAGAAGGAAGGAGGGACGGACCTCTCTTGCATGCTAGTGGTTGCCACAGTCAACTCAGCGGACTCAGTGCGTACATCATTAGCTTCGTGTAGGATCTAGAGCGCAATATTTTCTACTCGAGTGCTGGCTCCGATAAGAGACAAAATATTCGTCCCACAGCTTGTAAAAAATGAAACAATGGGAGCGAGGAATGGGGGTGAAAGAAGAGGAATGAGTCACAGATAGGTAATGCAAAGATACAACAAAAAGGACTTAGGGAAAAAGGAAAATAATGTAGATAGGAAATAATTAAAATTGAGAAAATGAAGAAAATATTTTGGAACTGGGAAAAGTTAACTATAAAACAGTAAATGATGAAAGGAAAACACATCAATATGTATATGTATTTTTCACAACTAGGCGCTATTTGCTACGTTGACGCGCACGCGCTTCAACCAACCATACAGCACCTGGCTGTGATTCTGTAAGCAATCTTTATCTTGAAAGCATGTGTGTGTGTGTGTGTGTGTGTGAGAGAGAGAGAGAGAGAGAGAGAGAGAGAGAGAGAGAGAGAGAGAGAGAGAGAGAGAGAGAGAGAGAGAGAGAGAGAGAGAGAGAGAGAGAGAGAGAGAGAGAGAGAGAGAGAGCTTAATTACAAATTCTAGTGTCACTATCAATTACAGTCAGTAAAGTCATGTAAAAGTTAGTAAGAAAAAATAGTATAACTAAATTTCTTGCTTTTTGGAAGAGTGGGGAGGGGGTGGCAGAAAAGCAACAAGGCTTTCGAGAGCAGAGCCTACACTCAGTAATCTTTTAGAATTTCATGAGCAGTTTAGGTCTATATTACAAGTAATATGTTCAGAAAGCCTTTTACGCCAGTCCTCTCAAGGGAAAGCTTTGAAAACTAGAGCATCGTGCCAAATGCAGTCAGATTACTTGGTTAGATCTGAGACTCTCTAACTCAAGAACACTATAGCTGGTAAGTGTTCAGAGCTCCGATATGGGAATACTTTTCTTCCCAAATGGCGTAAAAATGTATTCCTGATGTTGAGGACTCATAGAACAAAATGTAGATGAAGCGTATTGTAAAAAGGTAAATGTCGACTATTACTGCAGGAAGCTCCTGTATAAGTAAGCTCTGATTGAGAGTTTGTCATGAGAGGTGGCCGATAAAGGGAAAATATCTCAATGTGTATTAAAATGAAAAAGAAAAATGGCAAAAGGACTCCAAATAACGTCCACAATTTTTAAACGGACAGATTAATTGACGAGGAATTTGAGGATTGCATTAGGCCATCTTCACCTCTATACAATATAAAATGCATAG
>JAXCGZ010011321.1:400000-415000 GCA_037179515.1 Halocaridina rubra
GTATGATAGAGCTGATAGAGAGGCAATGTGGAATGTTTTGAGGTTATATGGAATTGATGGTAGACTGTTGCAGGCAGTGAAGAGTTTGTATGAGGGCAGTAGAGTTTGTGTTAGGGTAGGGAATGAAGTGAGTGAGTGGTTTCCAGTGAGTGTGGGACTGAGACAAGGATGTGTGATGTCACCATGACTATTCAATTTGTATATTGATGGAGTCGTAAGAGAGGCCAAACCTAGGCCTCCCTCTAACATTTATCCCATCAACTCTCGCATTCATCACATTTTTCAGCAGTCTTTCATCATCCATCCTTTCCACATGGCCAAACCATCTCAGAACATTAATATCTACTCTGTCTGCAAATTCTCTCCTCACACTCATTCTTGCTCTCACCACTTCATTGCTAACCCTATCCAACCGAGATACACCAATCATACTCCTCAGGCATTTCATCTCAAACACATTTAGTTTCCATTTCTCACTTTCTTTCATACCCCATAACTCTGATCTATATATCACAGTTGACACAACCATTTTCTCATACAAAACTTTCTTAACATTAATTTCCACACTTCTATTCTTCATCACTACTTTCAATGCACCCAACACTTTACATCCTTCATTCACTCTGTGACACACATCTGCTTCCACTCCACCATTTGCAGCTGTAACCGAGCCTAAATACTTAAACTGATCAGCTTCCTCAAGTGTGTCTCCATTCAACATAACATTCAATCCAGCACCATCCACATTTCTTGTACACCTCTTAACCTTACTCTTTCCCACATTCACTCGCAACTTCCTTCTCTCACACACCATTCCAAATTCTGTCACTAACTGACACAGCTTCTCCTCTGAATCTGCCTCCACACAGTATCATCTGCAAACAGCAACTAATTCAGCTCCCACTCGTTATCACCCCCATCTACCATTCTCAAACCTCGACCATGCACTTGCTAATTGACCTCTCTTACGACTCCATCAATATACAAATTGAATAGTCATGGTGACATCACACATCCCTGTCTCAGTCCCACACTCACTGGAAACCACTCACTCACTTCATTCCCTACCCTAACACAAGCTCTACTGCCCTCATACAAACTCTTCACTGCCTGCAACAGTCAATGGTGCCAGTGGAATGGGTGATTGCTTGTATAGTGCCCCTATACAAAGGTAAGGGAGATGTGTCTGAATGCACTAAGTTTAGGGGTATAAGTTTGTTGAGTGTGGTAGGTAAAGTGTATGGTAGGATACTGATTAATAGGATTAGGAATAAGACAGAAAATGTGATCGTGGAAGTGCAGAGTGGTTTTAGGAGAGGTAAAGGTTGTATAGATCAGATTTTTATAGTTAGGCAGTTATGTGAGAAATATTTAGCAAAGGGTAAGGATGTGTATTTTGCATTTTTGGATCTTGAGAAAGCGTATGATAGAGCTGATAGAGAGGCAATGTGGAATGTTTTGAGGTTATATGGAATTGATGGTAGACTGTTGCAGGCAGTGAAGAGTTTGTATGAGGGCAGTAGAGCTTGTGTTAGGGTAGGGAATGAAGTGAGTGAGTGGTTTCCAATGAGTGTGGGACTGAGACAAGGATGTGTGATGTCACCATGACTATTCAATTTGTATATTGATGGAGTCGTAAGAGAGGCCAAATCTAGGCCTCCCTCTAACATTTATCCCATCAACTCTCGCATTCATCACATTTTTCAGCAGTCTTTCATCATCCATCCTTTCCACATGGCCAAACCATCTCAGAACATTAATATCTACTCTGTCTGCAAATTCTCTCCTCACACTCATTCTTGCTCTCACCACTTCATTGCTAACCCTATCCAACCGAGATACACCAATCATACTCCTCAGGCATTTCATCTCAAACACATTTAGTTTCCATTTCTCACTTTCTTTCATACCCCATAACTCTGATCTATATATCACAGTTGACACAACCATTTTCTCATACAAAACTTTCTTAACATTCATTTCCACACTTCTATTCTTCATCACTACTTTCAATGCACCCAACACTTTACATCCTTCATTCACTCTGTGACACACATCTGCTTCCACTCCACCATTTGCAGCTGTAACCGAGCCTAAATACTTAAACTGATCAGCTTCCTCAAGTGTCTCTCCATTCAACATAACATTCAATCCAGCACCATCCACATTTCTTGTACACCTCTTAACCTTACTCTTTCCCACATTCACTTGCAACTTCCTTCTCTCAAACACCATTCCAAATTCTGTCACTAACTGACACAGCTTCTCCTCTGAATCTACCACCACACAGTATCATCTGCAAACAGCAACTAATTCAGCTCCCACTCGTTATCACCCCCATCTACCATTATCAAACCTCGACCATGCACTTGCTAATTGACCTCTCTTACGACTCCATCAATATACAAATTGAATAGTCATGGTGACATCACACATCCCTGTCTCAGTCCCACACTCACTGGAAACCACTCACTCACTTCATTCCCTACCCTAACACAAGCTTTACTGCCCTCATACAAACTCTTCACTGCCTGCAACAGTCAATGGTGCCAGTGGAATGGGTGATTGCTTGTATAGTGCCCCTATACAAAGGTAAGGGAGATGTGTCTGAATGCACTAAGTTTAGGGGTATAAGTTTGTTGAGTGTTGTAGGTAAAGTGTATGGTAGGATACTGATTAATAGGATTAGGAATAAGACAGAAAATGTGATCGTGGAAGTGCAGAGTGGTTTTAGGAGAGGTAAAGGTTGTATAGATCAGATTTTTATAGTTAGGCAGTTATGTGAGAAATATTTAGCAAAGGGTAAGGATGTGTATTTTGCATTTTTGGATCTTGAGAAAGCGTATGATAGAGCTGATAGAGAGGCAATGTGGAATGTTTTGAGGTTATATGGAATTGATGGTAGACTGTTGCAGGCAGTGAAGAGTTTGTATGAGGGCAGTAGAGCTTGTGTTAGGGTAGGGAATGAAGTGAGTGAGTGGTTTCCAGTGAGTGTGGGACTGAGACAAGGATGTGTGATGTCACCATGACTATTCAATTTGTATATTGATGGAGTCGTAAGAGAGGCCAAACCTAGGCCTCCCTCTAACATTTATCCCATCAACTCTCGCATTCATCACATTTTTCAGCAGTCTTTCATCATCCATCCTTTCCACATGGCCAAACCATCTCAGAACATTAATATCTACTCTGTCTGCAAATTCTCTCCTCACACTCATTCTTGCTCTCACCACTTCATTGCTAACCCTATCCAACCGAGATACACCAATCATACTCCTCAGGCATTTCATCTCAAACACATTTAGTTTCCATTTCTCACTTTCTTTCATACCCCATAACTCTGATCTATATATCACAGTTGACACAACCATTTTCTCATACAAAACTTTCTTAGCATTCATTTCCACACTTCTATTCTTCATCACTACTTTCAATGCACCCAACACTTTACATCCTTCATTCACTCTGTGACACACATCTGCTTCCACTCCACCATTTGCAGCTGTAACCGAGCCTAAATACTTAAACTGATCAGCTTCCTCAAGTGTCTCTCCATTCAACATAACATTCAATCCAGCACCATCCACATTTCTTGTACACCTCTTAACCTTACTCTTTCCCACATTCACTCGCAACTTCCTTCTCTCACACACCATTCCAAATTCTGTCACTAACTGACACAGCTTCTCCTCTGAATCTACCACCACACAGTATCATCTGCAAACAGCAACTAATTCAGCTCCCACTCGTTATCACTCCCATCTACCATTCTCAAACCTCGACCATGCACTTGCTAATTGACCTCTCTTACGACTCCATCAATATACAAATTGAATAGTCATGGTGACATCACACATCCCTGTCTCAGTCCCACACTCACTGGAAACCACTCACTCACTTCATTCCCTACCCTAACACAAGCTCTACTGCCCTCATACAAACTCTTCACTGCCTGCAACAGTCAATGGTGCCAGTGGAATGGGTGATTGCTTGTATAGTGCCCCTATACAAAGGTAAGGGAGATGTGTCTGAATGCACTAAGTTTAGGGGTATAAGTTTGTTGAGTGTGGTAGGTAAAGTGTATGGTAGGATACTGATTAATAGGATTAGGAATAAGACAGAAAATGTGATCGTGGAAGTGCAGAGTGGTTTTAGGAGAGGTAAAGGTTGTATAGATCAGATTTTTATAGTTAGGCAGTTATGTGAGAAATATTTAGCAAAGGGTAAGGATGTGTATTTTGCATTTTTGGATCTTGAGAAAGCGTATGATAGAGCTGATAGAGAGGCAATGTGGAATGTTTTGAAGTTATATGGAATTGATGGTAGACTGTTGCAGGCAGTGAAGAGTTTGTATGAGGGCAGTAGAGCTTGTGTTAGGGTAGGGAATGAAGTGAGTGAGTGGTTTCCAGTGAGTGTGGGACTGAGACAAGGATGTGTGATGTCACCATGACTATTCAATTTGTATATTGATGGAGTCGTAAGAGAGGCCAAACCTAGGCCTCCCTCTAACATTTATCCCATCAACTCTCGCATTCATCACATTTTTCAGCAGTCTTTCATCATCCATCCTTTCCACATGGCCAAACCATCTCAGAACATTAATATCTACTCTGTCTGCAAATTCTCTCCTCACACTCATTCTTGCTCTCACCACTTCATTGCTAACCCTATCCAACCGAGATACACCAATCATACTCCTCAGGCATTTCATCTCAAACACATTTAGTTTCCATTTCTCACTTTCTTTCATACCCCATAACTCTGATCTATATATCACAGTTGACACAACCATTTTCTCATACAAAACTTTCTTAACATTCATTTCCACACTTCTATTCTTCATCACTACTTTCAATGCACCCAACACTTTACATCCTTCATTCACTCTGTGACACACATCTGCTTCCACTCCACCATTTGCAGCTGTAACCGAGCCTAAATACTTAAACTGATCAGCTTCCTCAAGTGTCTCCCCATTCAACATAACATTCAATCCAGCACCATCCACATTTCTTGTACACCTCTTAACCTTACTCTTTCCCACATTCACTCGCAACTTCCTTCTCTCACACACCATTCCAAATTCTGTCATTAACTGACACAGCTTCTCCTCTGAATCTACCACCACACAGTATCATCTGCAAACAGCAACTAATTCAGCTCCCACTCGTTATCACCCCCATCTACCATTCTCAAACCTCGACCATGCACTTGCTAATTGACCTCTCTTACGACTCCATCAATATACAAATTGAATAGTCATGGTGACATCACACATCCCTGTCTCAGTCCCACACTCACTGGAAACCACTCACTCACTTCATTCCCTACCCTAACACAAGCTCTACTGCCCTCATACAAACTCTTCACTGCCTGCAACAGTCTACCATCAATTCCATATAACCTCAAAACATTCCACATTGCCTCTCTATCAGCTCTATCATACGCTTTCTCAAGATCCAAAAATGCAAAATACACATCCTTACCCTTTGCTAAATATTTCTCACATAACTGCCTAACTATAAAAATCTGATCTATACAACCTTTACCTCTCCTAAAACCACTCTGCACTTCCACGATCACATTTTCTGTCTTATTCCTAATCCTATTAATCAGTATCCTACCATACACTTTACCTACCACACTCAACAAACTTATACCCCTAAACTTAGTGCATTCAGACACATCTCTCTTACCTTTGTATAGGGGCAATATACAAGCAATCACCCATTCCACTGGCACCATTGACAACATAAAGCATATATTAAACACTTTCGCTAACCATTCCAATGAAGTCACATCCCTTTCTTTTAACATATCCGCTCTCACACCATCCATTCCAGGTGCTTTACCTGCTTTTGCTTCATACAATGCCCTTTTCACCTCCTCTCTTGTAATCTCTCTCTCTCATTTTCATCTCCCATTACTGGGACTTGAACACCCCTCACTGCCACTATAGCTGCATCTCTATCTTCCTCAACATTCAGTGAGCACTCAAAATATTCTGCCCATCTTTTCCTTGCATTGTTCCCTCTTAACATCTGTCCATTCACACCTTTCACTGTCTCTTCCATCCTCGACCCACCCTTCCTTACTCTCTTCACTTCTTTCCAAAACTTCTTTTTATTCTCCTCATACAGCCTACTAAAATCCTGTCCCCCACCTAACATTTGCCAACCTCTTCTCTTCCTCTACCTATCGCTTGGTTTCCACATTTTTCTCCTTAAATCTTTCATACTTCTCCCTACTTTTACACTGCAGCCATTCCTCAAAAGCCCTCTTTTTCTCTTCCACCTTCATTTTCACCCCTTCATTCCACCTCTCGCTGCCCCTCCTCATGCCACCTCCAACAAACCTCTTTCCACACACGTCACTTGCATGTCCCACAAAACCTTCTTTCATCAACCTCCATTCCTCCTCTAACTCCCCAACTTCTCTTTCTTTCACCCTGTCATATGCCACTTTCAACCTGTCCTGATATTCCTGTCTCTTCTTTGGCTTTTTCAAATCTTCCACCTTCACCATTTCCCTTCTGCATCCCCCCACTCTATTTCCCCGCTCTTTTGCTACTACCACTTTTGCTTCAACCAAAAAATGATCAGACATCCCAGCCACAACACCCCTAACTGCATGCACAACTTTCACTCTACCAATCTATCAAAGCTCTCTCTCACACTCTTCCATTTGCCACTCTCATCCATGTATATTTATTTATTAACTTCTTGAAAAAACTATTCCCTATCACCAACTCTTGCTCCACACACATATCTAACAGTCTCTCGCCACTCTCATGTCCACCTGGTACCCCATGCTTTCCTACAACACCTTTTACCTCTCCATCACCCACTCTGGCATTCAAGTCACCAAACACAACTACATAGTTCCTTTTACTCAGACCTTGCATACATGCATACATATATGCATATTTTGCCCCTGGCCGGGATTCAAACTTCGGACACATCATCAGTGTGCCAAGGCGATAGCTACTACTCTAAAAAAGGAAAAAACCTTTCAGTTGCTAAGTTTGGGAATAAATGCATGCTACTGAATGCCTTTTTGTTAATTTTATTGTTTCTTCCTAACCTCAATCGAGGCATGTTTTTACATTTAATTAAAATCCCTAGCTATACAGACATCAATAATGATTAAATAAGCACATTATTGCATGTGAAAATACAAAACATATTTTCCCCTGGCCGGGATTCGAACCTAGGGCACATCATCATGGGCAAAATATACTTCTTGTTTTCACATATAATAATGTGCTTATTTGTCAGTATTGATGCCTATATACCTTGGGATTTGAATTAAATGCGAAATTGCTACCAGGAGAATCTTAATAAGCAATATACACAATGTTTATTCGTATATAAATACAACGCTAATAAAAAAAAATTCTCATGATAGCATCTGTAATATTATATATAAATCAGCTTCCTGTGATTGTAGCAAAAACTTATATAAAACAGACTTCGAAATCATTAATTGTAAAAATACAACAACATAAATCGTATGTAAGATATGGTCAATAGTGCAGATTTTTTATATATTGGTCACTGTAATCATCAAATGGATTGGAATAATTCTTTTGTAATCCTTAAATCTAATAGCCTGGTTAGAATTTTCTTGAATCTGCTCTAATCTCCTTAACGAAAAACAATTTCAATATTCAAAAGAATGGAAATGACATTTATTCTTGAAGTATTTCACAACAACTGCTACTAAGGATACGGTATTCTCTATCTGCAGCTACATTTCTACTAAGCCTAGGTTTAGAGCTGTCTGATGGCTGATTGATGACTCTACTTAGAATAACTGCAGACTTGTCCTGGACTCTCTGAATACTTGACTAAGTACAGCTGGCTGACTAACTTAAGAGTGAACAAAACCTCTTTGTTTAAACGTCTTTTACCGCTTCCGGGGAGGTGGGGACTCTTAGTCCCTAGATCCATGCCAGCCAATCACAGTAAAAGATACACATAGACAGAGATTCCAGTTGGGTTCCAGCTAGACAGAGGGGAGGAGCTTCCGGCATGTAGCCTCCCTCGGGCCTTGTGTTTCCGGTTCCTACAACTCGGTCAGCAAAGAAAGAGAGGTAAAGCAGCGTAGACTTTAACAAAGAAAAAATATCTGGTATTGCATGCATTCTTTGAAGAAACTCTCTTTTTTTTTATTTTATTGTCTCTGGAATGACCTGCAATTCTCAGAGAGGAGGTTGTGGGTTGGTGTTCCATCCCACCCTTTTGGTTAACACCAAAGAACAGAATAATCATTGTTCTTTGTCGATAGTTCGCTTAGAGCACTGTTGAAATTTTTCTTATGCAATATTTCAAATGCATGAAGGCAATGACTTATAGACGTTGAATCAAAATCGAACATTAAAGAAAGCTTTCTAAACTTTAGTCCATAAACCTCTGGCATTTATGCTAGCTAGTGCCTCATTAGCCCTGTTAGATGTCTGGAGTGGCATTATTTCTTCAGTCAGTGTTTGATGGCCATGATGTGCTATATCTTTGCTGACCTCCTCCAATACCTTTATCAAGTATATCCTGGACATTTCCACGTTTAGGTATACGTGTCCTTCACTGGGGCATATCAGAGAATAATCATCATTAAAAGAGCTTTACGTGGGCACATGTCAGCTAGACCCTCATTTGGTCATCCATACAACAGAGCAATAGCATATGCTAAAGCTTAATGCTGAAGAGTGAAATGTTTTGCCTTGATTAGTAAAAGATGTGACCCCATTAGTAGATGAAACCTCCTGAGCCACTTGAATATTCATTGTTACAACTGGAGATACGATTTCATCTGTCCAGTGTGAAGACTTTTGGTAATTTGCTTTCATAATTTTTGGATATCAAAATCATTGATATTTCCTACTATTACTACTACTACAACTATTACTGTTAATTTTTCTTCTTCTTCTTCTTCTTCTTCTTCTTCTTCTTCTTCTTCTTCTTCTTCTTCTTCTTCTTCTTCTTCTTCTTCTTCTTCTTCTTTTTTTTTTTTTTTTTTTTTGTAAAATTAAAAGATGAAAACATCACCTCTTCCTAGTTCGAATATGTTGGTCGAGAACACTATTCTTTTGTAAAATATCTTTGAAACAAAGGGAACAAACTCTCGAGTGTCAACTTTGCTGCAGCCTACTACCACTACTACAACTATTACTATTGTAATTCCTTTTAAAAATATAATCGATACTGCTTTAGTTGTGTCTGCAGAAGTACCTACTGCTACTGCAACTGCAATTACTATTACTGGAGCAAATTTTTCTTCCTCAGTTGTTGTTACCACAGCTGCTGTTACAACAGCTAGGAGGCCCATATAACTACGCACCTCTATCCAGAGCACGTCACACAAATGCCCTTGAAAAAGGGCGTCGTGACCTGCATTCTGTACAGCAGTGCCCTCAAGGAAGGAAGGATCGAAAATAGCCAAGCATGATGATGCACAAACCCAGACTCTGTATCATCTTATTTTGCTTTTTTTTTTCTTCTAACTTTTTCTTATGTTAGAGGAAGAGGAAGAGAAGAGAGAGAGGGAGGAAAGGAGAATGAACTAGGCATTAACGTGGACTAAAAAGGAGTAGAGGAGTACACAGAGAAAGCTGAAGAACGGGGTTGATAAACTAAAAGAGTTTGACACTGTTACATAAATAATAAATAAAGCTTGAAAAACATATCTCGCGGACCTGTAAAAACTGCGCTCTAGGCCAAACAACTCAGCAAATCAGCAACCGCCTCTCATATTTGCATGAGTTCGACTCCTTAAGGTGAATCGTCCAGCATACCTTCGACCGAACCTACTACAATAAGAATTATAGTGCCATACTTCTTGACCCTGTCAACTCAAAACACCAAATGGAGCCGCTATCATATGCATGGAGTCAATGGTGGAATATTATATCATAAGTTCAAGCTTCAATTTGACTAAGAGAAAATGTTTGTAACGCAGTTCCTACATAAAACTTGAAAATTAATTGTAAAAGAATATAAATGTAAAAGAATATATATAAATAAATTAGTTAGTGGCTATTTCGTTAAGGACAACTGGTCCTCAAAATTGCATCACCATAAAAAACGGAAGATCGTAAGACGTAAGTTGTACTCTTACACACAAATGTATGCGTGTCTATATATATATATATATATATATATATATATATATATATATATATATATATATATATATATATATATATATATATATATATATATATATGAAATATATATATATATATATATATATATATATATATATATATATATATATATATATATATATATATATTTCATATATATATATATATATATATATATATATATATATATATATATATATATATATATATATATATATGTATATATATAATTTGCACCTGACCAGGATTAGTACCTACAGCACAAAGACAATACATCAATACAAGAAAGGTGTTTCCAAGTGCACCACTGAAAGTCTAAGAGAATAGGATGTCTTTCTGCAAACTACCACAGATAGGGACTGAACATCAACTCATTAATGATTCTCTTCATCTCAATTCCACTCCCATTCCTCACATTGTGCTTAGTTTTCACATTTGCTTCTCTATAAGACATCTGCAGCTTTCAAAGAAACACATTATTAAATGCTGAAACATGAAGCGCATAACTGTCCTTTGTCAGGTTACGAATTTTCGATACAAAGAGTGCCCATCCTTATATGCAAAGAGGTTACTAATTGTGTTACTTCTGTAATATATATATATATATATATATATATATATATATATATATATATATATATATATGTATATATATATATATATATATATATATATATATATATATATATATATATATATATATATATGTATATATATATATATATATATATATATATATATATATATATATATATATATATATATATATATATATATATATATATATATATATGTGTGTGTGTGTGTGTGTGTGTGTGTGTGATTACCTAATTGTGATTACCTAATTGTGTTTACGGGAAAGAGCCCAAAGCTCGTATCTTTCCGTCTCCTGATCGGTTCCATTTTATACTTAGTGATACTTATCATACCTGTCCTTAAAACTATGGATTGAGATAGCATTAACTACCGCCTCGCTTAGCCAATTCCAATTATCAACTACTCTTACACTGAAAAAGTATTTCCTTACATCCTGCAAAGAAGTTTTCTTACGAAGCTTCAAACTATGACATCTAGTTCTAGAGCCAGTCATATAAAAATATCGATCCCTATCCACTCTATCATAACCATGAAGGAATTTAAAGACTGTCACCATATCCCCCCTCACTCTTCTAGCTTCGAGTGATGGTAAGTCTAATTCCCTCAGCCTCTCATCATAACTGAGATTGCGTATTTCTGGCACCAGTTTCGTGGCATGTCTTTGAACTTTTTCAAGCTTAGCTATGTGCTTTTTCAAGTGCGGATTCCAAAAGGGGGCTGCATATTCGAGTTTTGGCCTCACATAGGTTACATAAATATTTCTGAACATTTCCTTGTCCATGTGCCTGAAGGCTACCCTTACATTTGATAAGAATGCATATGCTGCCCTTACTATGCCATTTATATGTATTTCTGGAGACAAATCTGCCAGTATGTTTACTCCTAGATCTCTCTCATTTTCTGTCTCTTGAAGTTGTACTCCAGCCACCGAGTAGTCAAGCTTGGGCTTTCTTGCACTTGTACCCATTCTCATTACCTTACATTTTGAAGTACTGAATTTCATTAGCCACTTTTCTGACCACTCATGCAGATTATTTAGATCCTCCTGGTGTGTGTGTGTGTGTGTGTGTGTGTGTGTGTGTGTGTGTGTGTGTGTGTGTGTGTGTGTGTGTGTGTGTGTGTGTGTGTGTGTGTGTGTGTATAAAAAAATTTCTGAGTGTGAGACCGGAAGGGAAAAGAATGTTACCACCAGAGGGCATTTTAAAAATAGAAAAGCAACAGCTTTAGGACAAGACAGAAAGAAGAGCGTGATAAACTAAAAGAGACAAGGAAAAAGAGTACTCAGAGTAATGAAGACCAATAAATATGGCTTGATTAGACCCCGAGAAACCGATGGATTTTTTTTGAAAGAAGGAAGACTATAAGAAGTAAAAAAGACAGAAGCAGGAAAACAGTCCTGGTGTTTGTAAGTGGATGGAAAGAAGTTGCCAATGCGCCAATCAATCAGCGAGCTACAAATCTTCACACAGTACCTGTTCAACTAGGCCACTAGGAGTGTCTTATGCGGCCTTGCCAGTGGGTGAGGGATGCAACTCGGAAACTCATTAGAGAATCGACTGAAGTGTTACCGACAAAAAGAGGAAAAATATAATACCTTCGGGCGAAGAGAAAGAGAATCGAGATTAGAAGTAAGAGAATGGACATTAATGAGGCTGATGGCATTGGATTCAACCCTATCAAGGATATAAGTGTAGGGAGAAACTCCGTATATGTGAGAGCAGTATTCTAAGCAGAGATGGATGAGACCTATATAGATATTTATTGAAGAGGAAATGTAAAGTCAGTATCGAAACAGAATTCCCAATGTCGTAAATGCAGTTTTGGCAATTATAAAAATGTGATTGCTCCAAGACAAATTTCAGGCTATCTGAATTTCTAATTGTTAATCGAATTAAAAGGATAAATATAGTTGTATTCGAATACAATTGGGCTATCAGGAGGAGAAGAATATAAAGAAATAGCCAGAAACTGAGTTTTGGAGGCATTGAAGATAATTTGATTTTGAGTGCCCTACTCAGATACTCTCTGTAAGTAGGAGCAGAAAGTTGAAGAAAGAGTGCTACGAGACTGACTTCGTGTAGCTGACAAAAATGGCGAGGAGAAGGCAAAGGAAACATGGAGGATAGAATCGCCGGCAAGAGCATGGAGAAGAGGGAAGGATAGGAATGGAAAAGAGCATTGATGAAGAGCAGGAATAGAATAGGTGAAACACCATTGGTAATTGGGAATGAGCTAGATGTTTCGCCATCGGCAACCACAGATATATAACAGTCAGAATGAAAACTGGAAATCAAAAAAGAGAGAAAAGGAGTAAAGCGAAAAGCAGGACATATGGCTAACAGAATATTATGTTACAAACTGTCAAAAGCTTAGAGATATTAAGGGTGACGTCAAAAGATTTTCCATAGTTCCTCAGAGAAGATGACCACACATAAGTGAGGTCACCAGTGGATCTAGCATTAAAGAGGCCGTGCTGGTGAAAAGAAATATGGAAGTTAGATTCAACATGATTCAAGATAAGAGAGTCGAGCAAAGTTTCGAATACTTTAGCGGTAGCAGAGGTTAGGAAACTTGGACAGTAGTTGGATGAAACTAGAATGGTCACCCTTCCTAGGAACAGGTTGAACTAGAACGTGCTTCCGAGAGTAAGGAAAAATAAATGGTTGAGAGAATAAGACGAAAATGACAGCAAAATATGGGAGCCAGATCATTTGCAAACCTTTTAAAGATCCTTTCAGGGATACCATCGGATTCAGATACCTTGCTCGTCTTCAGAGAGAGAAGAACTCTACAGACTTTGCGTGTATAAAGAATAAGGAGGGCACAGGGTTAGAAAGGGATAATGAACGAAGGTCAAGGACGATGGAATCGATTATGGAAGAGTAGGCAGAAAAATAAGAGCAAAAGAAAAGTGGCTTTATCAATGGGAGAGCAAACTATGGAATCGTCAGATCGAATCAAAGGAGGAAAATTTGAACTGAAGTTGTTGGAAAACTTTCTGGCTAAGAACCAGAAGCAGTATTCAGTGGAAGAAGAATTCAGACCATCCACTTTCCATCTAATAAAGGAAGCTTTAGACTTAAAAATCTGAGTAGAGTAGAGATTTCTAGCTGTAAAAAAGTCAGAGAGAGTTAAATCACAAAGAGAGGTTCGGGATAACAGATATGGCAAATCCCTGGCTTGAATAGCTACGGAGCAGGAACGGTCTAAATAAGGATGCAGGGAGAAAAAGTGATGATAGAGGAGGGAATGACCAACGCCATTTCCGAGACTGTGATCTCAGTCACATACTCGGATGTCTGGTAAAGGCTACGGGGTTTGTCCCTGCCCGGGATCCTAACCTATAACATATCAGTGTGCTAAGGCGCTACCAACTATACCACTAATATTATTTGAGGAGAGAGGGAAACCTTTCATCTGACTGTTAGAGTTAGGGCATAAACACACTCTCCTAGCTTTAGCAGTTAGCTGAGAGGCTTCTCTCTTCTTATAACTTCGGTGTTACTGTTGGTAGTTCCTTACACAAAGATGATGAGTTGTAAGTTCGAATCCCGACCAGAGGTAAAAATATGTTTCATGTTTTCACGTATGATAATGTGATTATTTAATTATTACAGGTGCCCATATAGCAGAGATTTCAATCATATACGAAATCAAGTCAAGATTGATGATGAGAAGACAAAGTAAAATGAACATAGATATTCAGAAATTGTGTTCATTTCCTTGCTCTAGCGTTTACCTTTGAGGCTTCTCTCTTTTTTTATATCTTCACTGATAATGTATTTTAAATTCGAATACCTGCCAGGGACAAAAATAAGAAATATATATATATATATATATATATATATATATATATATATATATATATATATATGTATATATATATGTATATATATATATATATATATATATATATATATATATATATATATATATATATATATATATATATATATATATATATATATATATATATATATATATATATATATATATATATATGTGTGTGTGTAAATCTATATATATATATATATATATATATATATATATATATATATATATATATATATATATATATATATATATATATATATATATATATATATATATATATATATATATATATATATATATATATATATATATATATATATATATATATATATATATATATATATATATATATATATATATATATATATATATATATATATATATATATATATATATATATATATATATATATATATATATATATA
>JAXCGZ010011321.1:430000-437500 GCA_037179515.1 Halocaridina rubra
GAAGAAGAAGAAGAAGGAAGAAGAAGAAGAAAAAGGAAAAAGAAAGAAAAAGAAAAAAGAAAAGAAAAAATAAGTAGATAAAGAAAAGGAAAAAGAAAAAGTAAAAGAAAAGAAAAAGAAGTAGAAAAAGCAAAGAAAAAAGAAAAAAAAGAAGCTTTCCAGAGAATTTTCAGTCATCATGAAATGAAGGTCACTGCTTAAGCATCTTGCAATGAATCGCCAAAACCCATTCCCAAAGTCATCAATATCACCTTTTCAGCGTATGTCACATTACTCATGCAAAATTTGACAACTTCTTAGAAGAAGGAACTGCAAATAAAGGAGGATGAATGATGGGATGATATCAGACGAACGAAATCAGGGTTGTTTAAAATAATTAGAAATGAAAGTCAGGAAAAATGGTACTGGAATTGTATGGTCAAAGAATAAGTTTACTTATTAATATTATTTATTTCATTTTCTATACTTGTATATCCATAGCTAGCTAACATAAGCTGCTATATTAATAAACCTAATATCACCGGTATACATCTAATGATGCTTAACATTATTGCAGACACTCATTATGAATTTGAAGTGAACATCATTTTCAAAAATGCTTGACATTCTGAGTCCATGGGTTCTTTGTCATCTACACTCTTCGATTAACTTAATTTTGTGCACAAGGACAAAGTGCCTAAATCCACGAAAAAAAAATTAATTGACCTCCAGGCTCGATTATAAGAACAAAACCTAAAAAAATCCTTTGTTTATTTTCATATGAAAGCAGAACATTCTATGCAGCTGCTTTTGTTTACCTCATATTCTGCAGATATTAGGATCAGAAAATGAGGCGTCAACGCTAGCCTCTACACTATTTTGGCTGAGAGAACAGGCCAATTCCCAATCGGCAAATAAAGTTCGTCATTCATTTTCTTTTTCATGCTCATGGTAACAAAGACGAACTTCTCGTGAGCTATGCATGTTGGATTTGTCATGCCTGAATTTCAGGGTCTCTCTCTCTCTCTCTCTCTCTCTCTCTCTCTCTCTCTCTCTCTCTCTCTCTTCTCTCTCTCTCTCTCTCTCTCTCTCATGCATTATGAATTACAAAGGTCAAAAAAATGTTATGACTACTTACACAACTATAGAATATATCAAACACTTTATAATCTAATGAAGTTCACACTTATGCCTCATTGTAACTGTATAAATTTCATTTTGTTTAATCGAATTGGATTTTACTAGATTTCTTCTAATTATTTATTTCGTTTTATCTTTTCTTTATTTACGTATTTATTTACTTGTTGACGTTTATTTACTCTATTTAGTTGATTATACATTCAGTTATTAATTTATCCAAATATATATTCATTTATCTATTCTCTGTGAATACAATGTGTTTACATATCCAAAAATTAAATACCTTATCTGCCTGGATGGATGGATTGGATTCGGTTTGACGTCACGAACTCCCTTTTCTACTAAGGGCTAGTACGGTTGCCTTCTTACGAAGGACGTGTTTTGGCAGATGTAATCGTTACCCTGAGTGTATGCCCTTACTAACCTCAGTCCGTGACGGGGCGCGAACCCTCGACCTGCCGCCTCAGAGTCGGCTTCTAACATGTTAATTGGAACCTATGAATGGACCGACATTTATACATTTTCTTTTTTTTTTCCTCTCTGCAAAAGAGGAAAAAAATTGCAACAAATCTAAGTCATGTAACACTTATTATTGGAATTGCCTGACTACTTATTTGAGAAGAAAATAAAAGCAAATATAAATACAGTTTATAAATATTGTGGGAGAGAGAGAGAGAGAGAGAGGAGAGAGAGAGAGAGAGAGAGAGAGAGAGAGAGAGAGAGAGAGAGACTGACCTTGAGAGCTAAATTTACCTCTGCTCATTCGTTTCTGCTGTCCCTCTTCCCTGACAGAAACCTCCCCCCCCCCTCTATCGTCTATCTCCATCTCGGGGTCTATCCGGCCAATTTATTCCTACTTTGGTTTACTGATGAACTTGGATATTAAATCCCAAAATATGGTAACAAGAAGAATAGAGGATTGGAATGCCTTCCATATAACAATTCTTTAGAGAAGTTATTTCATTATTATTATTATTATTATTATTATTATTATTATTATTATTATTATTATTATTATTATTATTATTGAAGGTTGTCCAATAAAACCACAAAAATGTATAAGTATGCAATATGTAATTAGGGTACAGTATATTGGTCTCTAGGATTTCGGCGACTTTCATCAACAGAGAAGGTTAAACTGATTTAACCGAAGTCTTGGGATCTCCTTAAATATACTCCAAGGTCAATCCCTACGGAAGCTGAGGTTCCTACAGGCCACACCTCAGGATCCGAAAGAGGTTTAAGGGGGTCTGGTAAGGGAGCAAATTCGGTTTCATATCAGCCGATCACCTGAAAATAATTAGCAGGTATAAAGACGAATTTTGCTTTTTTACCAGTCCCTCCTAATAGACTAGTGAAATATCTGGAAACTGTGGGTGTATAAAAATCCTCGGGCATTTTAGATTTAAAGTTGGCAAATAAGCTCTCCTAAGGTGCTTTTTGTCCTGAATCCATTTTTGCAGTTTGCCAAGCTGTATCTTGAAGAATTGCTTCAAATATAAAATATATCAATGGATAAAATACATTGCACAAGCTCCTAATGTACATATTGATAATAAGATATGTAAAATGTGTGTCTTTGTGTGTAAATAAAGCATCATAAACAGTGAAAATCCAAAATGGCTACAGTTTTATTTGACCATTGATATCTTTGCGTCTGGGAATGATGTATATGATATGATTTTGCCTTATTATTGACAGATTGTCATCAATTTTCATCTGCCCCAAGTGCATGAATGTTATTTATTTACAATGGCATGTATTAACTGAAATAAATGTCCTAATGAGTTATTTCTCACAACATGTGGTACAATAATGGAAGCTGTCTGTAGTCTGAAACGAAACAGATCCAGTACGTTTGAGAACTGCATTATATTTCAAGAAGCCAAAAAAGCAGACAAGTTGCACAATGCGACAAAACAAGGCCTACAAACACTCCTAAATGCAACACAAACCAGGTCCAAACTTTGGGATCCTCAAAACAGAGATGCAGTTGAGCGTGTTCTTGAAATTGCCAATGCAGAAGAACAGCATTTGGTCTGGCACCGGGCTTATTATGCTTCTTTTACTAGCAATAGCCACTTATGAAGGCTACAGTCTGACCAACAGAAGAGAGCTCTGACTGCTACCGAGGCGGATGCAGGGCCAAGTAGACCATCGTCAACACTCAGAACTCTTCGGTGTCTGTTAATTGGAATGTGTGCATGTTCTGCCTAGATGTGACTTGGAAGGTCAAGATCTCGTCTGTAACCACGATGAATAGGAGTGACTGGATTTTGGAAGCCAAATATATGACCAACGTCTTTCTGTTGATCTTGCTGGGGTCACTAACCTCATAGCTGCCGAAGGAAAATACCACAATCCATGTTACCAGCAGTTTCTTCATAAGACTTCCAAAACAAGAAAAAGTGCACAAACTACAGATCTAGCTATGGAATGGTTGATTGATGAACTAACAACAGCGATAACAAAGCCACACATCCTCCAGCTATCAGAGGTATGGCAGAGCTATTGTGATTTGCCAGAAAATGCAAAAATAGCCATACGCCCATCTTACATCAGTAGACATTGTACGTTTAAAGAAAAACTGGAACAACGCCTGCATAAGGTGTATGAACTGATAACACTAGAAGAACGAGAGACATTTTTTGTACCATTTGGATTTGGACATGTCCCTTTCTCAACATTACTCTCTGAAAAGGAGGAACCAACACTGATACCAATATATCAAGCTCAAGAAGGATTTATTGAGATGATTCATGTGGCTTTGAGACTGAGAGATGACATTCTGGCACATCCCATGTACAAGGGATTTTTTGTCAATGAAGATGAAATGATATCCTGCATCCCAAATAGCCTTTTTATATTCCTTTGGTTGATGTTTGGTGGCTAGAGTCTTTTGGAAACAGACCCAGATGACGTAGTAGAGAATACAAAGCAGGATGACAGTCAAGCAAGAGTTCTTAGTATTGCACAAGACTTGGTTTACAATGTCACTGGAGGTAAATACTGAACTCCTAAACATTTTGGGCTTGCCAGCACTTTACACCAGGCTACATGGTCTAAAGAACTTGATGAACTATTTCACAAAGTTGGACACATCATAAGTTACCTGAACCTACTGCAAGTTGACACATCCCTGGCTGAGCGTACACTGAAAACATTGGATGCAGACACAGGAGCAGTGATTCCAACAAACTTTGTACCAAACAGATTCGTGCACTTCACATGTGACAACATTGGCATCAACAACAACAATTTTGATGGTAAAAAACAGCTTCCATGCCACACAGATCGCTGGATGGCAAACAAGTCCCAAAGCAGACATAGGACTAAAGAACCTTCGACCTTCCCCAAGCATGAGTCTGAAAGTTACCGAAGTCATGGATCAAGTTTCACCTGCTGCAGTGGTGACAGGAAGACTAGAACCTAGAGCAACTGAGGGCATCAACAAAGACTGGTACAATGAATCAAATTATGATAATCCATCAGCAGCTCAAGCCATTGCCAAGGACATGACCTATTTCATGAAACGACAAGATGTGGACATCAAGACTGGCTGGACACATTTTAACCAAAGAAACTGTAGCGCCAATCATGAAGTGACCAGTGTTGGTTACATACCAATTGTCCAGGCCCCAGCCCATGAACTTGACACTCTCCATACGGTGGTTCAGAGATGCAAACACATTGCAACACAGCTTGGAAAATGTCATGTCGTACTTACAGTTGATGAGCCCCTTTATTATAAGCTGATGGAGCTCAAGTGGGCAAAGAACAAATACCAGGACTTCCTGATCATCAGAATGGGCGGGTTGCACATATTGCTGAACTTTCTGAAAATCATTGGGGAACAAGTTCAATCATCTGGTCTACTGGAGGCTTGGGTTGAAAACAAAATCCTTGGTCCTGGTACAGCAGAACAAGTTCTCATGGGTAAAGTCAAGTCATACTCCAAAGCAATACGAGCACATAAACTAACCATCCAGGCCATGGGCTGAGGGTTGAAATAGAGGCAAAAGCAAACAGCGAAGACATTGAAGAAATGTTATTGCTGTTGACCAGCAATATATTCAGAAATACTATGGCTGCCTTTTTCACATCCAATGTATACCCCAAGTTCAAATACTGATGGAGTTACATGGATATGGTCGAGAAACTTCTGATGTTCACCCGTGCCCAGAGGGATGGCAATTGGGAATTTCACTTGCATGCATTTTAGTGAACGTTTCCTTACTTCATGAGATATGATTATACAAACTATACACGCTGAGGCACAATTTACATAAATGAGATGCACCACCTTCCTCCAGAAGTCAAGATAGAATTTGAAGCTGGAAACTTTGTTGTGAAGTGTACCAACCAAAGGTTCAATCAGGTTGATCCTGACCAAAACCAAGAATGGCTGCATGGTATCATGAAGAACCACCTTCCTCCAGAAGTCAAGATAGAATTTGAAGCTGGAAACTTTGTTGAGAAGTGTACCAACCAAAGGTTCAGTCAGGTTGATCCTGACCAAAACCAAGAATGGCTGAATGGGATCGGGAAGAAGAGAGGTGGAATCATAGGCATAACCAAAACATCATCTGCACTGAGTAGATGGACGCTCTCTTGCAACCTACGGTTGCATGTCTCCAACAAAACAAGAGCTGCTTACGGCTTGGATTATGGTGATTACTACTCAAACAACAAATCCTTCAAAGGAAGGCAAATGCAAAACAGCCATGATGAGGACAGTCTTCTGGCAGCACTGAAGCCATTCTCAGATGAGGCATATGCTGATCTGCAGAACATTGCAACAAAGGAAATTGTCACAAAGGAAACTGAAAATTACCTACTAGGTGTGCACTTAAAAGGATAGGAGAAGTTAAATAACTTCATCCAAGAGAGTTGCATTGCTCTAAAACCGAGACAGGTCAAGTTCCGAGATCATCTACCCGAAAAGATGGCGCTCACATTTGTTTCACTCTATGAAGTGAAACCCAAAAATATCTAGACAGAAAGGTATTGAGAAGTCCTTCAAAGCAGATAAGAAAATTATCCAGCACCTGATCACTGCCTATGAAAGGACTGATGCATGAACTTTAAACAGTCCCCCAGGCACTAGCTGAGACTAACGGTGGAATTCAATCTGGATAAAAAACAGACTTAGTTCAAGTACTCCCTTCAGGAATACAATTTTCTTCTAACATAGGCACTGCAGACCTTGGGGAAACAGGAACACTAATAATTGATGGTCAAGCAATGGTTTGTTCCATTGGGAAACCACCCAAAGCAGCCACATTTGGAGACCTAGCTGACGTGTCCATTGAAGCTCTTCTTCAAGGTGGGACACTGTTCAAACGACCTGATGTAGTGTTTGACAGATACTACGAAAAATCCATCAAAGAGGGAACAAGGACACGGCGTGGTCAAGCATCAGTGGCGATCCGACGTTTGATTGAAGACAGGAATGTTCCACTCCCAGCAAAGTGGGATACTTTCATGGCACACCCTGAAAACAAGGCAGAGTTGGCCAACTCCCTCTCACAACAATTGATGCTGAAGGTATCAGCAAACAAAACTTCTTGGTATCAGGCAGATTCGTTGATGGAGAACAGGTGAAATCATCGGATCCAGAAGTGTACACAGACAAACTCAAAGCTCGGCACAAAGAGGCCGATACAAGAATGATTCTGTATTGTACAGAAAGTCAAGCCTGTAGCATTGTGATAGCCGCACGTAACACAGATGTCCTGGTATTACTACTTGCACATTTTCACAAAATGCCCAGAGAAAAAGTTTTGTTGACGGCAGGAACAACTGCAAACAGAAAGTATATTCCTATACACACCATTGTGAAACGGCTTGCCTTTGATAACAATAAGATGGAATCCATTACAGCGTTTCACGCCATCACTGGTAGTGATACAACTTCATACCTCTTCAGGCATGGAAATAAAATTGCTGGAAATTGATTTACGAACACTCTCGCCTTCTTGGAGGTCTAGGTCATGGTGAATTTGATGACGCGAAAGTGAAGAACAATGAATTATTCATCTGTAAGTTGTACAATGTCCCCAATGTCACAACAGTCAACAAGGTGTGTGAAATCCTATTCGTGAAGCCCAGTGCTCAATAGACTTTTCCTCCAATTGGTGATACCCTTCCGTTTTACATCTAAAGAGCTCACTATCAACAGCTATGTGACGACAGGCAAATGAACAGTATCCAGAACTACCTAGACCAGAGACGATGGGATGGAGGATGGAAGGTGCATCACTGGTGCAAGGTTGATGTCCCTACCTCCAATCCCAGACTCTTGTGTGGAACTGGTCACCTGCAACTGCGCCAACCGATTTTTATGTGTACATTGCAAATGTACAAAGTCCCACTTGCATT
>JAXCGZ010011321.1:442500-457500 GCA_037179515.1 Halocaridina rubra
AAAATGGAACCGATCAGAAGACGGGAAGATACGAGCTTTGGGCTCTTTCCCGTAAACACAATTAGGTAATCACAATTAGGTAATCACACACACACACACACACGTAATGAGAATGGGTACAAGTGCAAGAAGGCCCAAGCTTGACTACTCGGTGGCTGGAGTACAACTTCAAGAGACAGAAAATGAGAGAGATCTAGGAGTAAACATACTGGCAGATTTGTCTCCAGAAATACATATAAATGGCATAGTAAGGGCAGCATATGCATTCTTATCAAATGTAAGGGTAGCCTTCAGGCACATGGACAAGGAAATGTTCAGAAATATTTATGTAACCTATGTGAGGCCAAAACTCGAATATGTAGCCCCCTTTTGGAATCCACACTTGAAAAAACACATAGCTAAGCTTGAAAAAGTTCAAAGACATGCCACGAAACTGGTGCCAGAAATACGCAATCTCAGTTATGATGAGAGGCTGAGGGAATTAGAAGATTATTGAGGGAGGATATGGTGACAGTCTTTAAATTCCTTCATGGTTATGATAGAGTGGATAGGGATCGATATTTTGATATGGCTGGCTCTAGAACTAGAGGTCATAGTTTGAAGCTTCGTAAGAAAAATTCTTTGCAGGATGTAAGGAAATACTTTTTCAGTGTAAGAGTAGTTGATAATTGGAATTGGCTAAGCGAGGAGGTAGTTAATGCTATCTCAATCCATAGTTTTAAGGAGAGGTATGATAAGTGTCACTAAGTATAAAATGGAACCGATCAGGAGACGGAAAGATACGAGCTTTGGGCTCTTTCCCGTAAGCACAATTAGGTAAGTACACACACACACACACACACACACACACACACACACACACACACACACACACACACACACACACACACACACATATATATATATATATATATATATATATATATATATATATATATATACACGAATCATATTTTACCCCTGACCGGACTCAAATCTGAGACACATAGGCGCTATCAACTACACCACTGAAGGCCTAAAATGAGAAGTAGACCTTACATCTAACTGCTATACTAGGAATGAACAAATCCTTTCTGAATTCCTTTTTGTTCATATTACAGCTTCTTCTCAACGTCACTGATGACTTAGTTTTCGCATTTAATTCAATCCCCAAGCTATATAGGTTTCAACAGTAAACAAATAAACACATTAAAATGTGTGAAAACATGAATCATTTTTCCTCTGACCAGAAGTCGAACATAAGACACATAATTTATGTGCCAAGGCTCTACCAACTACACCGAAGGTCTAAAAGGAGAAGCAAAGCTTACAGTTAGTAGCGCCTTGGTGGACTAATTATGTGTCTTAGGTTAAAGCACCAATCAAGGATAAAACATGTCATGTTTTCACACTTGTTAATGCGTTATTTGCTTATTATTGATGTCTGTATAGCTTGGGGTTTGAATTAAATGCAAAACCGAAGCCACGAGTGAGGTTGGGAAGAAGCTATATATGAACAAAAAGATACTCAGAAAGAATGCGTTCATTCCTAGTATACCAGTTAGCTGTAAGGTTCACATCTTCTTTTAGTCCTTCAGTGGTGTAGTTGGTAGCGACTTGGCACACTAATTATGTGTCTTAGGTTCGAGTTCCGGTCAGGGATACTATATGATTCATGCTTTCACATATATTAATGTGTTTATCTGATTATATACATACATATAATGTACATATATGCGAGTATGCACATATATACACATATGCATACAAATATGCACTCATGCACATAAATACACACACACACACAAGCAAATATACATATCCACATATATACCCATACACACATATACACCCATAAACACACACATGCATGTACATATGCACATACAGACTCACACACGAACATACATACATAGAGATATGTAAATGATAAAAGGAAAGCTATAAAGAGACATAACATGACTGGAGAAGGAGGACTGTCTAATTAAATGATAGTGGTCTGTCTCGAGGAACTACTTTGGCCAGTGTAAGCTTGAGGAGTATCTTGTCTACCCCATCAGGCACCCACTGGCCATTTGACAAATTGCAATTGTTGTTCGTTTCAATGTCGGCCGATTCCACTATCTTGCGTTTATATGGACATGACCTCCTAAACATCATGTTTTGTTATGATGATACTATTCTACGTTTTTAATTTGATTATTGATTTTTAGTGTATTTTCTTCTATATCTGATGGTTGCGAGCTTTATACAGGACAATAAAATAATATATGAAAAAAGAGAAGTAAATCAAGTTAAACAAGAAAATCATCCTTGCCTCTGGGACAGTCATACAAGTAGGGCTCTCCGTGATAGCCATTTGGGGAATATGACGGAGAGGGTAGTGGATTACCTACTGTGATAGCCCTTATTTACCCAACAGGATCAGTGAGTACACCATGAAATAAGTAGTGAAATGTGGAAACATCTCCATAAACTATGAAAAGAAAATCTGTTTCTAAGCCCTCAAGGATAAAAAAAATAAAAAAATCATCCACGGTCAAACCCAGCCAGGATTATTCCAAATTTCAATATAATACACCGACAGATATGTAATATTTTTCTCATAGCAATGCAGAGAGAACAATAATACACAAATGGTATTTAATTAATACCATAAGGTGTGAAAAATACAAGAAGATAATAATGTAATTACTTTCCAGTAACAGAGTAGCATTATATGGGTTGAAGTAAGATGGTAGGTAAAGTTTCCGACACTTAACACCTCCCAAAAAGAAAATAAAGCAATACATACACAGGTGTATATATATATATATATATATATATATATATATATATATATATATATATATATATATATATATATATATATATATATATATATATATATATATATATATATATATATATATATATATATATATATATATATATATATATATATATATATATATATATATATATATATATATATATATATATATATATATATATATATATATATATATATATATATATATATATATATATATATATATATATATATATATATATATATATATATATATATATATATATATATGTATATATATATATATATATATATATATATATATATATATATATATATATATATATATATGTATATATATATATATATATATATATATATATATATATATATATATATATATATATATATATATATATATATGCATACATAAATAATGTACAAAAAGAAGAAAAAGTTAAAGCTATGACTTAATAAAAAATCATATCAACGAATAAATAAAACATGAAGTAAAAATAAACAAAAATAATAAAGAGAAGAAAACAAATCTAACTGAGTCCATAGTAGAGTTTTTTTTCTTAACCGAGGGTTGTGAGGGGGAGGGGAATTTCGTTCTTATCGAAATCCAAAGTGTAAAGATATTATTTCACAAATGACCTCACACTTCTAACAGTCGTTACAAGTGGGGCAGTTGAGTTGTAAGTGCTGTCACGTGCTTGACGCCACTACCCTCTTCTCCTCATCTCAATGAAGGTCTAGTAAAGGTAAGATGTACGAGTCACCCTTGGGGAGTTTTGTGTAGAAGCCAGGATCTGTATCCACTGAGCAAGTTGAGGCTGGTTATACTATAATGTGTCCCACTATGCTTTCAGGAAAACAACATGGAAGGACCACACTTACACACACACACACACATACACACACACACATACACACACACATACACATACACACACACACACACACACAATGTATTGGAATGGATAAAAACTTACTTACAAAGAAGGGAACAGAGGGTTAGAGTAAGACACTCAATGTCTGACGAGAGAAATAATAGTAGTGGTGTTCAACATGGCTTAATTTTAGAGCCACTTTTGTTCCTTTTATATCTAAATGACCTATCGGAGTCTGTAAATTCACTCTTGAATATGTTTGCAGATGATGCAAAGATCATGAATAAAGTAAAAGACGGGAACAATGGTAGAGAACATCAGGCAGACTTAAATAGTCTGCATAAGCAGCCAGAAAAGTGGCTAATGAATTTCAGTACTTCAGAATGTAAGGTGATGAGAATGGGTACAAATGCAAGAAGGTCAAAGCTTGGGTACTCAATAGCAGGTGCAGAATTTTAAGAGACAGACAATGAGAGAGATCTAGGAGAAAACGTACTAGCAGATTTGTCTCAGGAAATGCATATATGCATATAATGAAGATGGCATAGTAAGGGCTGAATATACTTTTTTTTCATTTTTTTTAGCAAATGTAGGGTTAGCCTGTAGATTCATGGAAAAGAAAATGTTCAGGAATATTTATGTAACTTATGTGGGGCCAAAGCTTAAATATGCAGCACTCTTTTGAAGCCCGCACTAGAAAAAGTAAATAAATAAACTGGGAAAAAGCTCATAGACATGCTACGAAACTGGTGCCAGAAATAGGCAATCTCAGTTATGAGGAGAGTATAAGGGAAGTAGACTTACCATCACAAGAAGCAAGATGAATGAGGGGGATATGGTGACGATAATCAAATTCCTTCATTGGTTTGACAGAGTGGATAAGGATCGATATTTTAATATGGCTGGCTCTAGAACTAGAGGTCATAGTTTGAAGTTTCGTAAGATTTTGTTATCTATTTATTTTTTTTTTTTCGGAGGACGTGAGGAAATACTTTTTTTTTCAGTGTAAGAATAGTTGATGACTGGAATTTGCAAAGCCAGGAAATATTTAATGCTATCTGCATTCATAGTACTAAAGACAACTATTATAAATACTATTGCGTATAGAACTGGAACCGACCAGGAGACGGGGAGTTATGAGCATAAAGCTCTTTCCCATAACAACAATTAGGTATTTACAATAAGGCAAGTACACACACAAGATACACACAAACACAATCACGCACATCATAATGCTTTTAGACAAGAGTACTCAATGATACTAATGTCTTCGTTCAATATCCAACTAGAAGCTTTCAACTATTATATCTAAAATGGTTAAAAGAGAAGAGTTCATTACCAGAGAAGAAAAAAAAAATCGCTACTATTCGAGGTGTTTGTATGTCATATTCCTAACCAGGTCAGTAAATGAACTTTCTATATCATTAGCTTATATCCCAGATGCCAGAGGCTCCAGTAGTTTCATTTAAATATATGAATAATCATCATTATGACCACCGCCTCCAACGTCGTTTGACGATAAGGATCCATCTGTATTATGCTGGCGTCACACATAGCCAAAACTCCCGACCCGACTCTTAAGACCGCGTTCCGACGGAATCTTCGCTCAATCCTTGGAGATCCGGCAGATTTTTTAGCCGACAGGTGCATTCCTGTGCCTGTCGGAAGTGCGTCATACGTCCTCGTAAGCATTCCTATGGATCGTAATTGCAATCGTACGGAGTAGTTTGGACGCGTAATTTAGCGTACGACTGATCATACGCAAACGTAAGTCTCATCATAGAAAACGGGAAATTTAAATTTTTGACCGTTACGACTGGGCCAACCATGCTCCCGATGCTCCCTACCCATCGTAGGGGAACGTACACGTTCGTAGGGGGTTGTTCATTTTCATTATTTTATACTGAGAAGATATTAAGTTTAATATTTTACATTTAATAATGTAGTTATATTTGCCCTAACTTTTCCATTTATATAATTATGTTAGAATTGATCCTAGTGAACAATATATATATATATATATATATATATATATATATATATATATATATATATATATATATATATATATATATATATATATATATATATATATATATATATATATATATATATATATATATATGGGATATTTGTGAAAGTATAACCCTGATTTATATATTTGGCACTTCAGCTACTTATATATATAAGTAAATATATGTTGGCCATGTATGTTAATATATTTCATATATTTTGTTTGACACATTTATGGATTTGATTAATTCATATTTTGATATGAGGGAAAAAGCTTGATATATATTAAGAATGATTGTTATATTTTGTACATAGAAAGCAGACAGGAAATGTTTTTTTTCTTAATGCTCACTCAAAGAAACGTGTCTGTACATTAACATCAAACAACAATAACAACAACAGCAACAACAACAACAACAATAATAATAATGCTATAATAATAATAATAATAATAATAATAATAATAATAATAAGAAGAAGAAGAAGAAGAATATCATGCTAAAACAATAAGAAATGCGGCAAGCGGACCAGGAAAACTGAACGCCCAGGACTGGGTTGTCAGAAATGAGACCACGCATGCGCGCGCTGTCTTTTCGTACTGCGTTGCCAGACGTATAAGCGAATTTTTAAATTTTTAACGGTTCCAGACCCGGAGGACTGCGTACGCCGGGTAGGATCGATCCTCTGGATCGTACACGGGCGTACACCTTCTCCTACGCCCGCGTACTATCAAGAAGATCGATCTTACCCTTCGTACGCAGTCTTGTACGACTGATTTGGTCTTCTGAATCACGGAGATTATTGGGTGCAGCAGCCAATTATCGTACGCCCTCAACGACGGTTCAGGACCCTCTCGATTTTTTTAAACTACATAGGACCGTTAGGATTCCGTCGTACGCGGATGAAAAATTACACCCGATTATCGTAATGACGTCATTGCTGCCGGGAGGATTCTGTCTTTAGACGGTTTTAAGAGTCGGGTCGGGAATTTTGGCTATGTGTGACGCCAGCATTAAAGCCATTCAATTCTATCCTGCGCCTTCACTTCTATAGCTCTAGAACCGATTCATGGATTGATGACTAAGGAAGCTATTGAATTCCCCAGTCACTCCTTGTCGTGAAATATATATATATATATATATATATATATATATATATATATATATATATATATATATATATATATATATATATATATATATATATATATATATATATATATATTGAGAATGCTAAAATAAGTCCCAGGAAAATGTGTTATAGGTTAAACAAAAGCGCACTCCACCTATAATGGGCTCGGTTAAGTCACTGAAGTTGATATTTGGAATCAGTGATAGAGCATCCTAGACCTCGGGTATCAATGCCCGGATCGTAAATTTTCAGTAATGAATAAAGACATTTGTTCAATGGAAATACAAAAATACCAGTAAGAGAGAGAGAGCAACGAGGAAACGTTTGGAGAGTCGAAATTCCCCGAGGGTGCAAGTACTTAGAAATAACAGGCCACACCTTGGCCAATTTTCAGAAAACCCACAACCATCCAACAGGTAGACGGATACACACAGGCATACATGGCCATAGACATTGCTCTCAGTCGAAATGAAAATACATACATACATACATATATATATATATATATATATATATATATATATATATATATATATATATATATATATATATATATATATATATATATATATATATATATATATATATATATATATATATATATATATATATATATATATATATTTCTATATGTATGTATATATATATATATATATATATATATATATATATATATATATATATATATATATATATATATATATATATATATATATATATATATATATATATATATATATATATATATATATATATAAACGAAAAATACCGGATCTTTGTAAATGCTGTATATACAAAGACAAATCACAAATACTCACACAAATATCAATTAGCAATAAGTACTTAATATGGCTAGGAAACAAAACATAAAAATATCATTTATTATGAAGCCTTGAAAAACTTGGAGACAGAACTGATGCTAACAGAAACCTCCAAGTATTTTTAATTCTGACAATAAATACAAAATGCAAAGTTTTTATACAGATAATGATTACTCATTATTACGTATTTTAGCGATATTTATCTATTTATTTATTTATTTATTTTTTTTACACATCAGGTATACATCATACGATGGTCAAGACCACTAACGAAGAAGTGATGACACACGTTCACGTCATCACACTGGGAAACTACATCTTCTCAATGCGTTTATACGGAACAAAACAAAACAAAAAATGCCTCATGTGTCATTCTTTTAAACGCAGCAATAGAGAGGTATGAGAAGTCGAAGAGACATTCTGCTAAAACCCGGACTTCTCGGCTCACACCCAGGAAATAGCTCACAATCGATTATTGTGCACAATCATCTTCATTATATAAGATGTTACCTTCGGCATCTCCCTGACATCATACTGTTATTAGGATTCCCCGTACCCAATGACTAGGAAAACACGGAGGGATGAAACATACACAAAGTCTCTAACGTGATATATTCTCCAGTCATAATAAAGAAAATGGTTTCGGTTTTACGTCACGAACTCCCTTTTCAGCTAAGGGCTAGGACGGTTGCCTTCTTGCGAAGGACTTCTTTTGGCAGATGTAATCGTTACCCTGAGTGTATGCCCTAACCCCAGTCCGTGACGGGGCGCGAACCCTCGACCTGCCGCCTCAGAGTCGCGCGCGCTACCATTTTGCAACGGAGACTACTCATTATGAAGAAAATAATAACTGATATAGAAAAGGACAGAAATATATATATATATATATATATATATATATATATATATATATATATATATATATATATATATATATATATATATATATATATATATATATATATATATATATATATATATATATATATATATATAGAGAGAGAGAGAGAGAGAGAGAGAGAGAGAGAGAGATATTACAGCAAGTGCAGGTAATATATACAAAAGTAACCGTATCCCGACCAGGATACCCAATATTAGAAAGAAAAAAAAAGGCTAGAACTCCAGACAAACACTCAAACAAAATCTGAAAAATGCAAAACTTTCCAGTATTCTACTGCTGAGAATAGCTGTAGACTGAAAAAAAAATCTTCGGAGTTGGGCAGAAGCGAAAGGTTCTTATTCAAATAACAAACGGTTTACTACCACTACTTTTCCTGGAATTGCTGGAACGTTGCACAAGAAGGGAGGGGAGAGAGATGAAGAAGAGGGAGGTGTTCCTGTTTAGCTCTTATAACGTCCATAGGTGAGCGTTTGTCTATAACATCCTTTTCGCATTATATGTTTGTTTTTTATATTTAGCATTATTACCTCATAGAATAGCTTTTTATAGCTAATGGCGCATTCACTGTTTCTCCTGGCTTAGATTACGCAAGAGAGAGAGAGAGAGAGAGAGAGAGAGAGAGAGAGAGAGAGAGAGAGAGAGAGAGAGAGAGAGAGAGAGAGAGAGATTATTTTCTTTTATTAATTTATTGCGCCAAGGCGTCAGACATTACACGAACACATACAAAATCAATGGCGAAATAATGCTTCAAATGGATACACAACCAAGAATAGTACATAGTTTACAGGGAGGTGTACACATTGATAAAATATTGCTACATACTAACACACAACCCACAGTATGGCAGCACAAAGTACATTATATATAAAGAAAAGCTCAGGAAGCACAGAACAAACAAACACATTACAAACAAAAACAAAACAGCATTATACAGCAACATACAATGAAAATATACAACATAATATATAATACAATATAATTAATGGCCACCCAAGTGAGGATAACGAGCAAGAATAACATCAAGGTTGTCATCATTAAGCAAAAACGAGCAGATCTGTATTAGAGAGAGAGAGAGAGAGAGAGAGAGAGAGAGAGAGAGAGAGAGAGAGAGGAGAGAGAGGGAGAGAGAGAGAGAGAGGAGAAGAGAGAGAGAGAGAGAGAGAGAGAGATTATTATATCAACAAAATGATTACCTAAATACCTGTATTAACGAAAAACTTAAGTGCATCCATTTCTTATCTCTTCACGAAGGACGAGAGAGAGAGAGAGAGAGAGAGAGAGAGAGAGAGAGAGAGAGAGAGAGAGAGAGAGAGAGAGAGAGAGAGAGAGAGAGAGAGAGAGAGAGAGAGAGAACTTATATAATAGTTAAACGTAGTTTTTACCTCGGTTGAGAAACTGAAGACCATCACCCAAATCTCTCTCTCTCTCTCTCTCTCTCTCTCTCTCTCTCTCTCTCTCTCTCTCTCTCTCTCTCTCTCTCTCTCTCTCTCTCTCTCTCTCTCTCTCTCTCTCTTTGTGCAAGAGGGAATGACTAAGCGTCTTTCTTATCCTAGAGTTGGAGAAAGACATGGACACATAAAGGAGTATTTATTTACTTATGACGTCATACACGTAAGTAAACAAACTTACGTGAACAGTAATTTAATGACGATATCAAACCTTTAGCGTGTAGCCCTTATGTTATACGTATTTCATACTTAAACAATAATATGATAGTGAAAAATAGATTTATTTACGATATAATAATTAAGACTGAATCTATTGCAGTAAACTAAGTCATCAAAGCTACAGGACCCCTTGAGATATAATATATATATATATATATATATATATATATATATATATATATAATATAATATATATATATATATATATATATATATATATATATATATATATATATATTCGTCTTGACAGGAGGTTGCAGTAAGCTTGCTGCTTGCCTAGGCTAACATAAGGAACAAGTGTTTGTGCCATTTTACACTTCCCAACTCTTGATGCTGCTGATTAGTAGCAAAGGAAATACAGCCAACGAGTTTGCAAATCAAGCAGCATTGTAGGAAATCCCAGAGGATTGCTTGGAGAATTCTTCTCCTTCAAATGCCTTCGGGTCTCTTCTCCCTTTGGTTTTTCTGTTAGGGTTTACTCCCCAAACCTTACTCAATCCCGTGTGCACTTGCAAGGCAGCAGGAACAGAAATAGGCAATGCTACTTACTGCAATATATATATATATATATATATATATATATATATATATATATATGTGAGTGAGTGTGTGTGTGTGAGTGTGTGTGTGTGTGTGTGTGTGTGTGTGTGTGTGTGTTCATGTGCGCATGTGTGCATGTGTGTGTATGCATGTGCGTTCTTGTATATCTAAATAAGTGTATTGTACACTGTGTCACACCGTGAGAAGGCCAAAGGGATTTCTCGCACCCACTGGCTCAGTGAACTGTGATGGGCGGGTGTGAGGGGAGTTGCCACGTAATTGAGCATGGGGACCAAACCAGCTGCGGCTGTCGGGCTCATTGTAGACTATCCTTGCCCACCTACCTTGTGGGTGACCCAAGCAGGGTGAAAGGGGAGGACATGTGGCAACCCTTTAGCCTCAAGGAGCTAAGAGGAGTGGTTGACGTATGTGTGGATCGTGGTAAATGTGTGTTTCTTGGCTCGGCCACCTCCCATGCAAGAGGAATGAGGCCATGTATATGCACGTATCTATTTATGTCACACATATTACCTGACTATAATACAGGTTGTTCGGCTTGCTGATTCCTTTTAGAAGTATGCAAGAAAGGGAAAACCCTTCACACTTGTAAGAGGAGAACATTTGATGACTATGAAAACATAGACGTCATGCATAGTTCCCTATGTAATCCCCCCCACCATCACCACCAGCATCACCACCCCAAAGTAGTAGAGTACCTGCAAGGGAGGTGACGCAGTGAATGATAAAGACCAACTGGCAGTGGAGTGAGAAAACATCATCGACGGGTCTTAAAGGGGGGTACAGACGATCATTATTACTGTCAGTAAAAATACTGACACTATTCTATTGGTGTGAACTACTACGTCCATATGATGGACACACCGACAGTAATAATGACAGCACAGGGAAATACTGTCAGTAATATTGATCGTATGTTTAGCCCTTAAGGGCTAAACAGACGATCAATATTACTGACAGTATTTCCCTGTACTGTCATTATTACTGTCGGTGTGTCCATCACATGGACGTAGTAGTTCACACCAATAGAATAGTGTCAGTATTTTTACTGACAGTAATAATGATCGTCTGTACCCCCATTTGCGAATTTTGGAATCGACGAAATTCTGTGTATGTTATGAAAGACGTTTGTATGCATAAAATTATACAAAATGTATTCCTATTTGATTTATAAAAGAAACAATAAGGGAATGAGAGAAGGAAAGGTAGAGACTTGACGTACAAATTATAAGAAAAAAAATAATATATATTTCACGAACAGGTGAAAAGTATGAACACAAACATAAACCAAACTTGACTGTCAAGCATTGCCAGTTATTTGATACACACTGGAAAAAGAGAAAACAAATACACACTAAGCTATCTAGAAACCTGAATTGCCTTGGGCCATTTGAAATATTGCAAGCAGGTACCTGAGCAGTTAGGCAGAACCTAGCACTCAAGCAGTTACATTCTGAATACCGACCGACCACAGGGTTGCCATCAAAACCCATTCATGGGGACTCACTTCGACGTGATATAATTCAACTATATAAACAAATAGGGACTGTGAGTATATGGTCACATGTGTGAGTATATGGTCACATGTCTGCCAGTGCCCCCGGGCACATGCGTCTATAAGCAATGGCACGCTATCATCCCCCCCCCCCATGATTTACCTTTGAAAGGAGGAAGCGCATTAAATGCATCCCCCCTTCCCCCCCCCCAGAAAAAGCCATTTTGCCCTAAGCGGGCTAATCATCCATCGACCGATTCATTAAGAATATTGCTTGACCACTATACTCGTTAATTCGTAATATGAAAATAAGAATAGGATGTTTGGGCATAAATACTCTAATTTCACCACAGGATGAAAAAAAAAAAACGGAAATAATTTTAAGGCACAGAGCAATGTCTATACAATGTCAATTGCAGAATAGAAAAACTGCGATGGGCATCTAGGCACAGAAGTTAGTAATCTATATACAAAAGTGGAATGAAAACAAGCATAATATATGAAGACATCTAGACTACATTCAACGCAGAATGAAAATTATTGTAAAGACGTTAAGAAATTGTGATGGCTACACAATATAAAACGTAGAATGTTAAAGTAAAATGGTAAGGCACTGTATATATATATATATATATATATATATATATATATATATATATATATATATATATATATATATATATATATGAGTATATATCAAGTAGATATGACACCTTCGGAAGTTTTATATACAGCACAGCTACTACGCTATGAACTGAGGTTCTCCTTGCCTGACCCAGTAATAAAAAAATAAATTGAAAATGAAGAAAATATAAAATTTATAAGAAAGAAAAGACACAGAAATGCAATAGGTGTTACATTCATTGTGTAATATCAGTCAACTTGTAAATTGCCTGAAATTTCAGTCAATTTGCAAATTGTCTGGTTTTACGCATTGACTAGAACATGTGTCTAACACATGCCTAACCTAACCTCAATCCAAAATGTATTCATATATAAAAACTACATCAGGTGCCTCTCCTGGGATAGAAGAATATAAAACGAGAGAAAAAGAAATCAGAAGAAGAGACACAACTATGATGAGAGAGAAAACAGGAAGGAATAAGAGCAGAAGAAGGCAAATAAAAAAAAAAAGTATAAGAAGAAGCAAAATATTGCCTAATCATTGCTGGCGTCATCGGGATGTTGTGTCTCGCGAAGGGGAAAACCAGGTGGCTATCAAGACTATAAGAGAGAGAGAGAGAGAGAGAGAGAGAGAGAGAGAGAGAGAGAGAGAGAGAGAGAGAGAGAGAGAGAGAGAGAGCCGACCTTATATATATATATATATATATATATATATATATATATATATATATATATAATATATATATATATATATATATATATATATATATATATAAATATATATATATATATATATATATATATATATATATATATATATATATATATATATATATATATATATATATATATATATATATATATATATATATATATATATAAATAAGAAGGCCAGAGGATGCAAAGACGAAAGCTGCAAGTCAGCGCGCCATCATGACCTTGATCTTCAAGTTGACTTTCACAAATAAACATTAAGGAAAATTTGGCAAGCCTTTTCTCACATTTCTTTATTTATTGATATTGTTTTCATCTCTCTCTCTCTCTCTCTCTCTCTTCTCTCTCTCTCTCTCTCTCTCTATATATCTACTATATTATCTATATATATATATATATATATATATATATATATATGTTTATCTATCTGTTTATCTATCTATCTATCTATCTATCTATCTATCTGTCTGTCTATTTATCTGTCTATCTCTTTCTTTACTCTACTTAAGCGGAAGAGATATCTGACTCTATTACTTATTGAAAACGATTGATTCTTAAGAATGTTATAATAATAATAATAATAATAATAATAATAATAATAATAATAATAATAATAATAATAATAATAATAATAATAATTTTAATAATAATAATAATAATAATAATAATAATAATAATAATAATAATAATAATAATAATAATAATAATAATAATGATATAATAATAATAACTGCAGTAGTAATTTTTAAACCATGCCACCAGATACCGCTTAAGGCAGGTGGGTGAGAAAATCAACCCAAGATGAAAGTAACAGCAGGAGGCCCCTCATCACACTCTGCGCATCCGGAATTCAGACCTACTGTGAGGCCCTTTGCATGCAGGCTGTAATGCCTCTTGTAACCCTAGTCATAAAATGCAAAGTTATAAAAAGGAAAAAAAAATAAAAAAAAACAAGCAGCATATGAAGTGTCAGTGTGGCGAAACACTGTAGATATGTTATCTACGACAGAGAAAAGGACACGTTACTATTCTCAGAAGGTACGAAAAACATCGTAGGTTGCGATATCGTTAACAAAAGAGAAATAAAAGATTAAAGTTCCATGAATGTGTTATTTTGATATTATTATTATTATTATTATTATTATTATTATTATTATTATTATTATTATTATTATTATTATTATTATTATTATTATCATTATTATTATTATTATTATTATTATTATTAGTAGTAGTAGTAGTAGTAGTAATATTTTTATCATAATTATTTCCATTATTATTATTATTTCTCTTTTTTGCCGGACCATTGTGTACTTCTGATTATGTATTCTAGGTTTGTTTTCAAGTGACATGAATGGGGGGGGGGTTGCACATGAACCTAATTAAAGCTAGGGATAGAGGCGGGATACCCTC
>JAXCGZ010011321.1:465000-467500 GCA_037179515.1 Halocaridina rubra
TACATACATACATACATACATACATACATACATACATACATACATACATACATACATACATACATACATACATACATACATACATACATACATACATACATACATACATACATAAAGTTATGCACTACTTTACAGGCCAAAGACATTAGGAAACGTTGTTCTTGATATTAAGCTATAATGTGAAGCATAATGTAAAGAATCATTTCAATGAATTAATACATAGAACAATACAGAGCCGAAGAAGAGAAGGTGGTTGAAAGATTTTGCACTCTGGATCACATTCCAGAACCTATAAAGTTAACAGTCATACTGACAAATTCCTCAAGAAGGAATGAGATAGCAAATGTATGAGTTTTTGTACTCGCAGTAGTTGTAGTAGTAGTAGGAGCAGTATTGATAGTAGTAGTAATAATAGTAATAGCAGTAGTAGCAGTAATGACGGAGGGTTTTAAAAGTAAAAGCAAAGAGGGGTAAAAGAAGTGGAGGAGTAGTTTATATTTCGAGAGACAAGAAAATGAAAGATTGTTTAAATACGGAAAGATACTAATAATAGGAAGGAAACTGTGAATGAAAGTTGCTCCTCTAATTATATATGCATGATAGCAATTTTAAGCTATTTCTCAGAAACACATGACATAGAATTATTAATGTTAATGTAATACTGACTGCATGCAAGGCAGGACCTTGCCTCATAATAGGAAGAAAATAAGATTCATTGTTCAAACTATTAGTTTGTTAAAAAAAAAAAAAAGTTGGTTTTTATCAGAACAGAGGGAAAACTACTAAGACTAATACACACACAAACGCACAAGCTTACGCACATACAAGCACACGCATATCGATATATCTATCAATAAATGTATGTAAATATATGTGTATAAATTTTATCTTATCTTTCTTTCATTAATAGTAAAAAAAAAAAAAAATAGTGATTCATTAGCTCAAAAAAAAATATCTCAGGCAACAAACATGCAATAAAGGTGAAACAGGCAATCCGTTTGGGAACTTAATACACAAAAATAAACCAAGGACAAGCAAAGAAATAATCAATTATGCACCTTAAGGAGTAATCTTGATAAGAAAACAATTACTTGAAAAAAACAATTTTTTTTTTGAGTGTGACCCTGGGACAGACAAAAACTGCCCTCATCAATAAAGATGAAGGAAAAGAAAAAGTTTATGGACAAGGCAGAGGTGAGGTAATGTCAAACAAAGGAAAACGACAGACAGAAAGAACAGTCAAAGTACAGAGGACCTAGAGATATGGAGGATTAGGCCCTAGGATGACGATAGATCCGCTTTTCGAAGGATGATAGGTCATAAGAATTAGGAAAGACAGAAGGAGGAAGAGAGTTCCAGAGTCTGAAGGTAGATTGGAAGAGCAGTCGTGCGACCGCACCGACCAATCCGCGAGCTACAAATCTCCACACAGTACCTGTGAGATGAGGCCGTATGGCGAGTGTTATGCGGCCTCGGCAGTGGGGGAGGGATGCAACTCGCCAACTCATCAGAGCAGCGATGGAAATAGTAGCGACAGAAAAGATAAAGTGAAGATACCTTACGGTGAAGAGAGACAGAATCCAGATTAGAAGTAAGAGAAGGATCACTAATGAGTCTGACTGCCTTATATTCAACCCTATCAAGGAGATAAGTATAAGAAGAAGCACCCCACATGTGTGAGCAGTATTCTAAGCAAGGACGAATAAGACCTTTATAGATTTAAAGTAACTGTTAAGGGGAAAAGTAATGACGGAAACGAAAGAGAACCCCCAATTTTTTGGATGAAGATTTAGAAACTTGGATTATGTGATTCCTTCAAGACAAGTTAGAGGCTATATGGATTCCAAATATTTTGATAGAATTAAGAGGGCAAATTTCGCTAGTTTCGAAGACAAGAGAATTATGAGGAGGAGAAAAAGATAAAGATATAGCCAGAAACTGCCTTGGAGACAATGAATTTAACTAAGTTTTGAGTGCCCCACTCAAATACCTCTGCAAATTGGAGTTGAGAGTAGAAGAAAGAGTGCTAAGAGACTGATTACAAGTAGCAGATGAAGATTGTGAAGAGAAGGCAGATGAAAAGTGAAGGGTAAGATCATCAGCAAAGGCATGAAAAAGAGAGGAAGATGGGGATTGTAGATCATTGATGAAGAGAAGGAACAGAGTAGGTGAAAGAACAGAGCCCAGTGGAACACCACTGGTAACAGAAAAAGGGCTAACTGTCACACCATCAACAACTACAGATACAAAACGGTTAGAAAGAAAACTGGATATCAGGGAACAGAAAGAAGGGCTAAAGCCATAGGCAGGTAGTCTGGCCAACAGAGCCTTGTGCCAGACTCTGTCAGAAGCCTTAGAGATGCCAAGGGCGACGATATAAAAGATAATATATATATATATATATATATATATATATATATATATATATATATATATATATATATATATATATATATATATATATATATATATATATATATATATATATATATATATAAAA
>JAXCGZ010011321.1:470000-475000 GCA_037179515.1 Halocaridina rubra
CTGCACCTGCTGAGGTGACAGGAACTACCTCATAATGAATATCACTATCTCTACATTCTAATCACAAAGATGAATATAGTTTTTCATTTTTATTATGAGAATATTAAATGATATTAAGGATCATCAGAGAGACAAAAAGAATAGATTTTCACAATTCTACCAGTTTATATAAGTAACTTTGTTACTTCGTTTCAAATTTCTTCTGTTTTAGAATAGGAGCAAAGTGGAGCACAAAAAAAAAAGAAGCACAAAAGCAAAAACAACAACAGATAAATACAACGTTGCTAAAACAAATCATGAAAAATACACATAATGATATGCTGAATGAGAGGGTCTTATGGCCCTCTCCAAAGAAGCAAATATGGAGTGTTTTTGCGAATTTCAGTTATGCACAAAAAATAGCACATAAATGAGAAACAAGAAAACAAATATGCAGTAAAACAATAGAATATTCATGATACATTCCACTAAAAAAAATTACCAACCAAATAACAGCAAGATGCAGCCCGCGCCATCTTGTGCCGAAGCTTATAGGGTTGAAATCTTCCCACAAGAATTCCTCTCTCAGTTTTAGCTGTACATTCCGAAGGAATCCTGGATACTATTAAAGACCTCGTTCTTTTTCCAGACTCTGGTGGTTCTTCATAACGACCCGAGAAGTGAATGGGAGTCATTAAGAGTTCTAAGAAAGGCCTTTTGTAAGCCTTCCGAGGTCTCTCTCTTTTTTTTTTTTGTCTATTCAATGTTTTCTTTGTATGCCATGTTTTGGATGTTTACAGATATTAGTAAATATGCATACTACTGCCACGTGGTTAAGCTTTTAAAAGTGGATTATACACAGCCCCTCCCCCCCCAAAAAAAAATAGCAAAGACAAAATAAAATATTTATAGATCCAGTGTATTGCTAGAAATAACACTATTATTATTATTATTGCTATTATTATTATATTATTATTATTATTATTATTACTATTATTACTATTATTATTATTATTATTATTATTATTATTATTATTATTATTATTATTATTATTATTATTATTATTATTATTATTATTATTATTATTTAGTAGTAGTAGTAGTAGTAGTAGTAGTAGTAGTAGTTTTGTAGAGGTTGCTAGAAAAAAATAACGAGAAATATATCGTAATAATAATAATAATAATAATAATAATAATAATAATAAGCTCTTATGAGCTTCAAGAGTAATCCAGCAAAGGTCAGATTGCAATCCTCCATAACACAGTGGAGCAGTTGCCTGACTGACCTCAAAACGACCCTTATTTGTCTTCTTAATGTGGTTAGTGAGGCATATATTCGTTAGAACAGAACCTCCTGGGGAAGGATAAGAAAAGGGCTTACGGCAAAATGAGTACATTATACGATAAATCGTGTATATGATATATACGTACCTTGACACGTCAAGGTTTCGACCGAGGCAATTATGGCCTTCCTAACGATATTTAAACAATTCTTAAAGAAAGTCAGCTCCCCCTTAAAAGAATAATAAAGACTAGCTAGGATTTTCCATCTCTCGATGTCAAACTTTTAGCTCATACTAGTACATAGAATAAAACTTGCACCGTATTCACAGCTGGGGGTTTCCCCCTTTCCTGGAGAAACAACGAATGACTTTCATTTGCTAGAGTGGATTTGCTACTGACTAACACCCAGGAGGTCACACGATTTCGAATGCTAAAAGAGCTTCGTATGAAATCGTTTAGTCAGACCTCCACCGGCTTAAAAAGAAAGTAGTGGTATTTCTCATATGGTAGCCCGTGTCAAGTGAGAAGGCTGTCTGCATACACCGTCAGATGCAGGAAGTCAGTGGCAGAACGCATTTTTCTAACGCTACGAGTGAGGTTACGAGAAGCTGTAATATGAACAAAAAGGCATTCAGATAGAATGCTTTCATTTCTAGTATAGCAGCTAAGCTGTAAGGTTTGTTTCTCTTTTAGACCTTCAGTGGTGTAGTTGATAGTGCCTTGGCAGAGTAATTATGTGTCTTCGGTTCGAGCCCCGGTCAGGGGTAAAATATGATTCATGTTTTCACATATGTTAATGTGTTAATTTGATTATTATTAATGCCTATACAGCTGGGATTTGAATTAAATGCGAAAAACAAAAAGAAGAGTGAAATTACGAAAGCTACAATATTAACAAAAAGGCATTCAGATAGAATACGTTCATTCCTAGTGTAGAAATCAAGCTGTAAGGTTTGTTTCTCTTTTAGACCCTCAGTGGTGTAGTTGATAGCGCCATGACACAGTAATTATATACTTAGGGTCGAATCCCGGTTAGGGGTAAAATATGATTCATATATATATATATATATATATATATATATATATATATATATATATAATATATATATATATATATATATATATATATATATTAATGGTAAATTGTTGCATGCAGTGAAGAGTTTGTATGAGGGCAGTAGAGCTTGTGTTAGGGTAGGGAATTATTATTATTATTAATAACTTCTCCCCAAACTGTTTTCCTTTTTTGATGTCGGCTACCCCCCAATTTAAGGGGGAAACAGCCAAGGTATATGTATGTATGTATTATTATTATTATTATTATTATTATTATTATTATTATTATTATTATTATTATTATTATTATTATTATTATTATCATTATTATTATTATTATTATTATTATTATTATTATTATTATTATTAATACTATTATTATTATTATTATTATTATTATTATTATTATTATTATTATTATTATTATTATCATTATTATTATTATTATTATTATTATTATTATTATTATTATTATTATTATTATTATTATTATTATTATTATTATTATTATTATTATTATTGCAGGCACCGTGGCTCAAGCAGTAGCGTTTGCTACTCTGAGATGTCAGGGCGAGGGTTCGCGCCCCGTTACGATCTGAGGTTAGCAAGGGCATGCACTCAGGGTAACGATTACATCTGCCAAAACAAGTCCTTCGCAAGAAGGCAATCGTCCCAGCCCATGGTTGAAAAGGGAGTCCGTGACGTAAAACAGGAGCATACATAAGACTCCTAAAACAAGAGAGAGAAGACAGAAATAATAGCGCGTTTACATAAACTAAAAGGTCACCAGTACCACACAAAAGAAAAGAAGCGTAGGAAATAAAAGGAGGAGAGGATGACGCCAGGAGGGAGGGAAAACGAACGACCTGTCGCTAAAATACAATGGCCAACTCTCTCCTACACCCGCCTCCCCCAATGGATAACTTTCGTCTCAGCCCCTCTCTCTCTCTCTCTCTCTCTCTCTCTCTCTCTCTCTCTCTCTCTCTCTCTATCTATCTATCTATCTATCTATCTGTCTATCTATCTATCTATCTATCTATCTGTCTATCAATCTATCTATCCATCTAATTTCCATTGTACAAAATGGAAATAAATGTTTGTTTGTTTATCATCGATCTCCTCAAATGTACCAAACACTTCCTTTTAATTATTTGTGATATAACTTTATTTTTGGTATTTAATTAACTTCTTCTTTTTCTTCATCCTAACAGTAATAATAATAATAATAATAATAATGATAATAATAATAATAATAATAATAATAATAATAATAATAATAATAATAATAATAATAATAATAATAATAATAATAATAATAATAATAATAATAATAATAATAATAATCATAATAATAATAATAATAATAATAATAATAATAATAATAATAACTAATAAAAATAATAAAAATAATAATAATAACCATAATGATAATAATGATAATAATAATAATAATAATAATAATAATAATAATAATAATAATAATAATAATAATAATAATAATAATAATAATAATAATAATAATAATAATTACTAAAATTAATTCCAGTCTTGTATGTCTTGTAAACGCCGTAGAAGAATGTCAAGATGCTTGATATAATGTGTCCATAAATGCTGCATTTCCTATTGGCCTCAAAGAAAAGGAGTTACTATTGCAATTTGGCCTCTATTAAATAAGTCATCCCGCGATATACTGATTACCGCGTCATCATTATTAGGCGACTCTTAGGGTAGGCCAATTTTAAGCACATAACCCGCCTTTTTTTTCTCCTCCCAATGGAGAGTGTGATAGATCTAAGCTCTTCACCCTCATGATATTTATCATAGTGTCCAAATGAGAGATATTTGTCTCCCGAAAGATATGTCAATGAGGCCATGCGAAACGCATCCCCACCGAGGGTTCTCTTACGTCGCAGTGACGGTAACCTTTTCGATCATTAGCTGGATCACAGTGTTTGCATACTTCATTGCCTTGGAAGTGGAGGTGTGCAGTTCAGTCCCAATTTTTTAAGCAATGTGAGGCTAATAGTGGAGTAAATTAAATTCAACTCTTATAAACTTTGGATGAATGCGGTTTCGAAAAGGTTACCGTCACTGCGACGTAAGAGAACCTTCGGTGGGGATGCGAAATCGCATCCCCACCGAAGGTTCTCTTACGTCGCAGTGACGGTAACCTTTTCGAAACCGCATTCATCCAAAGTTTATAAGAGTTGAATTTAATTTACTCCACTATTAGCCTCACATTGTTTAAAAAATTGAGACTGAACTGCACACCTCCACTTCCAAGGCAATTAAGTATGCAAACGCTGTGATCCAGCTAATGATCACCTCCCTCACTTATAGGCCTATTCTGGAGCAACGATATTGGGTCCGTGACAGAGTTCGTCCTAAACAGTGCCAAACAACATTATTGCACCATGAAATAATAACTACATCTTCCAGTCTCCTAAATATAATACAAAAATCTTTTAGATGTCAAAGAAATAGTTTCTTATATTGCTCTAAACAGCCGCGTCATCAATGGACTCCTGGCCATTTCTCTTTCTTTGTAAGTGTGATACCGCGACGGTGAAAGATATCGGCTCTCATAGGGCCCGGGAGATGAGAAAACATTTGAGAAAGAAAACAAGGAGCAACAGAGATGGGAGTATTGTGACTTGTACGATGTGAAGGGCTAAAAGAGA
>JAXCGZ010011321.1:477500-482500 GCA_037179515.1 Halocaridina rubra
AGTACAAAAATAAACAAACGCATAGAAATGCAAATAATTCAGGCTGTAACATATAATGACGCACTTTGACACAAGTGAGGGTAATGCAGAAAGGCACACACATGTTCTTTTTTTAATTTGATGAAAATGCGCATTGCATATAAAGTAGCTTAAAGCAACATGATTTTCTTTCGTGTCTGAAATGTAACTTAACCACCACTAAAACTTTTATGGAAAACACTGAACAGAGAAATGTAACAACAGTATCTTACGAAATGTATTTATTATATCACATGCAATGACAAATGCATTCTTGACCGTGAAATGTCCAAATACAAACGCTTCATCGAGAGAGAGAGAGAGAGAGAGAGAGAGAGAGAGAGAGAGAGAGAGAGAGAGAGAGAGAGAGAGAGAGAGAGAGAGAGAGGGAGAGAGAGAGAGAGAGAGAGAGAGAGAGAGAGGAGAGAGAGAGAGAGAGAGAGAGAGAGAGAGAGAGAGAGAGAGAGAGGCTATTTACAGTATTCTTTTTTCTATGATGAACAGTTCTAAAAATAATGTCAACATATTTCTCAATATATTCTTAAATATATATATATATATATATATATATATATATATATATATATATATATATATATATATATATATATATATGTATGATGTATATATATATATATATATATATATATATATATATATATATATATATATATATATATATATATATATATATATATATATATATATATATATATATATATATATATATATATATATATATATATATATATATACAGTCACACAGACACACACACGCATATATATATATATATATATATATATATATATATATATATATATATATATATATATATATATATATATATATGTATATATATATATATATATATATATATATATATATATATATATATATATATATATATATATATATATATAAATATATATATATATATATATATATATATATATATATATATATATATATATATATATATATATATATATATATATATATATATATATATATATATATATGTATGTGTGTGTGCATATAGATATATATATATATATATATATATATATATATATATATATATATATATATATATATATATATATATATATATATATAGTAATACTACTCATGACTGAGAAGCTCCAGTGGTAAAGCTTACCACTATTCTCCGCAAGACGTGTAATACTCCTCGTAATTGGACTAATCTCATGACGACAGGGAATCCTGTACTCAGCCAACTGAGTTAAGATGTAAGTGATTATAACTTTCAATACTTTATATGCGTTGCAGTTGTAAATCTATTTATTTTTAGTTTCAACACATAACACAAAACGTGTTACTCTACTAAAATTAAATTTACAGCAACAATTCTGCATTAAACATTTGGATTGGAAACAGAATGTAATACCAGTATCAACAGCAAAAATATATTGGAAAGAACCTACGAAAGAGTAAACATATATGCGATAAAACCTTTATGATTAGAATAAAATGTAGAAGGTGGCTGGGTGCATGACTCTTGAAGCTTGACTAACAGGTGCAAAGAAAGCAGACTCACCAATTTTGTTTTAATACGGGCAGGCGCAGTACTTCAAGAGGCAGAATGAATGAGATATCGTGGTAAACGTACTTGCAGAATTTGCTTCTGGAAATGGATATAAATGGTATAGTAAAGGCTACATATGCTTCCTTAGCAAGCAAATATGAGGGTGGCCTTCAAACACATAGACAAAAAAATGCTCAGAAATACTATCTGGATTCTCTCTCTCTTCGCCGTAAGGTATCATCCCCTTCTCTTTCCTATCGCTACTACTCCCATCGTTGCTCTGGTGAGTTGGCGAGTTGCATCCCTCCACCACTGCCGAGGCTCCATAACACTCGCCAAGCGGCCTCATCTTACAGGTACTGTGTGGAGATTTGTAGCTCACGGTAGGTGCAGCAACTGCTTCTTTCCATCTACCTCCAGACTCTGGAACTCTCTTCCTCCTTCTGTATTTCCTAATTCTTATAACCTATCTTCCTTCAAAAAGCTGATCTATCGTCATCTCAGGGCCTAATTCTCCATATCTCTATGTCTTACTTTGACTATTTTTTTCTGTCTGTCGTATTCCTCTGTGTAACATTACTTCATCTCTGCCTTGACCTTAACCTTTTTCTTTTCCTTCATCTTGATATTTTCTCGTGCCCGGGCCTTTATTGATGAGGACAGTTTTTGCCTGTCCCGGTGTTACACTCATGAAAAAAGTAACGTATGTGAGGCCAAAGCTAGTATATGCAGCACCCTTTGGAATCAGCACTTGAAAGAGCATATAAATAAATTGGGAAAGTTCAAAGACATGCTACGATACTTGTGACAGAGCTACATAATTTCAGTTATGAGAAGAGGCTGAGGGAATTTGATCAACATAACTTGTAGCCAGAAAGAAAAGGAGTGATATGGTGACGGCTCTAGAACTAGAGGTCATAGTTTAAAGCTTCGTAAGAAACCTTCTTTGCAGGATGTATGGAGGTACTTTTTTAGTGTGAGAATATATGATGAATGGAATTCGGTAAGCGAGAGAGTAGTTAATTTTAACTGCATCCATGGTTTTAAGACCAAATATGATAAGTATTTTTAACTATAAATAAAAAACCGATCAGGACACGGGAATTTATCAGCGTAGGGCTCTTTCCTGTTATCACAATCTGGTGAACATATATATATATATATATATATATATATATATATATATATATATATATATATATATATATATATATATATATATATATATATATATATATATATATATATATATATATATATATATATATATATATATATATACACACACACACATGCACACTCTCTCACTTTCTCTCTCTTTCGCACACACACACGTACAGTCTTTAAATTCCTTCATGGTTATGATAGAGTGGATAGGGATCGATATTTTGATATGGCTGGCTCTAGAACTAGAGGTCATAGTTTGAAGCTTCGTAAGAAAACTTCTTCGCAGGATGTAAGGAAATACTCTTTCAGTGTAAGAGTAGTTGATAATTGGAATTCGCTAAGCGAGGAGGTAGTTAATGCTATCTCAATCCATAGTTTTAAGGACAGGTATGATAAGTATCACTAAGTCTAAAATGGAACCGATGAGGAGACGGGAAGATACGAGCTTTGGGCTCTTTCCCGTAAACACAATTAGGTAATCACAATTAGGTAATCACACATGCACACACACAGACACTACAATAGAAGCTATAAATTCAATTGTTAACATCACACGGGAGAGAAAGTAGGAGGATTTTGATTATGGGAGATTTTAAGAATAGAGATTTAGATTGGATTAATCTTGATCTGCACAGTAAGAATAGAGAACTGATTGTACTAATCTTGACCCGCACAGCGGGGAAGAATAATTTGATACAAGGAAATTTCCTAAATCAAAATGTAGCGGAACCAACGAAGGCCAGGGGTGGGGATGAGCCATCACTCTCGATCTAGCTTTCACAGATAATGAGTTGGATATTGACAAAGATGAGTATAAACCACCAACTGGGAAAAAGTGACCACTGTGTGTGTGTGTTGTTGATGGAGTATGTCATCAAAGATGTTCTGCTTGAAAGTAGGGGGACCAAGAAGGGCACGTGGAGGACCTATACGTAACATTGCAACAAAATCAACTGATCTTTTTGCATTTATTGACTGGATGACCTTATTTAACAACAAATCTCTACAAGATATGGATGAAATCTCATGTGAGGAATGTGGGAATATAGTTACTTGATGCATATCATCCATCAACATAGAAATGATTCATGCAAAATAGAAATGATTCAATAATGAGTGTTAAAGTGCTAAGGAGAGGAGAAACAAATGCTGGTATAAGCATGTGAGCAGAAAAATTTAAATGTTTGGCAGACTTACAAACGAGCCAGAAATGATTACCTAAGTAAAAGAAGAGAGGCAGAGAGAGCTTAAGAAAGGGATATTACTAGGAAGGCTAAAATAAAATTCAAATCATTTTCATAGCTTTATCAGAGGAAATTTGAAGGTCAAAGAACAGATTTTCAAAGTAAAGAGGGTCATGGAAGCATCACTGAGACATATGAATAGATCTACGAAGAACTGAGCAAGAAGGTTCAGTCAGTATTTACAGCAGACAATACCTCACCCCCTAAGATTGCAGAAATAAGAGATCATGGGCCAGCACTAGAGAAAATCATATTTTCAACTACAAAGGTATGCAAAGGATTGACAGAGTTAGATACCCTTAAAGCTACAGGTCCAGATGATATATCACCACACGTACTTAAGAAATGCGTTAAGCCAATATCAGTGGCTCTATGCCAAGATGCTGGAAACGAGCGAACGCAGTACCTATATTCAAAAATGGCAGGAGAGATACAGCTCCAAACAATTGGCCTTTTCTATGACAATCATAGCTTGGAAAGCTATGGAGAAACTGCTAAGAGAACGCATCTCTCTTTACTTTGTGTCCTTCAGCTTTTTGTCAGTGAGACAACTTGGCTTCAAAGAAGGTAGATCAACAGTATCAAAGTTATTAGAATTTCATTATGAGGAAAGGCAGATCTTACAAGAAAGTGAGGGCTGAGAGGATAGCATATTCTTAGATTTTCAAAAGGCATTTGATATGATCAAACATGGGAAACTTATTAAGAAGCTGCAAGTAATAGCAAGAATAGTTTGAAATGTCCTGGAATGGATAAAAACTTACTTAGAAGGAAGGGAACAGAGATTTAAATCAAGACACTCAGTGTCTGACTGGAGAGGGGTTGTAGTGGGATTCCACAGAGTTTAGTTTTAGAGCTAATCTTGTTCCTTGTATACGTAAATGACCTACCAGAGATTGTAAATTCATTTTTTATTATGTTTTCAGATGATGCAAAGATTGTGAAGAAAGTAAGAGACTAGAACAATGGCAGAAAACTTCAGGATGATAATAATAATAATAATAATAATAATAATAATAATAAC